>CM076580.1:55681179-55958347 GCA_034641835.2 Pinus albicaulis | reverse complement strand
GCTAAGTGACCAGGTTTGTGTTCGTGTTCGAGTTCGACGAGGTTGAAATTCGAATAAAGTTCGGCATCTAAAATTTTGCCGATAAAGTTCGGCATAAAATTCGACATATAGAAATTTGAAAATATAAATATATATAACAATTTTAAGCATGTTGAAACATAAATATTATGCACATAAATAAATAAGCATGTCAACTTTCAAAGTGCATAATGCATATTGCAAACACATATGATTATTGCTCAAACATTTACATCATTTCCACATATAAACCATGAAAGCGAGTGCCAAATTTCCAATAAAGAACCAACTTCAGTCTTCCATACATAGTAAACAAGGTGAGAAATTCATCATAGACATTAGCAGTAGCTACTAGAGTCTAGCACCCATAAGAATATCAAATTCAACTAAACTAACAAAATATATAAACTTTAAGATGCTAGAGAAGAGTAAAGATCTCTGAATGGCACTGATCATTTATTCCCCCTGCCACTAGATTTATGCTTGCAACTCAAATCCAAATTTGAAATCTTTGAAGCAAAGTTGAGAATGACTTTTCTTCATCTAATTATACATGTGATCTCACCCATTTAGAATGCCTTCATTAAATGAAGTTAATCCAAAAACGTGCATGAAAAAGGTCATAAATTTAGCATCCCTTTCTGCAAAAAATAAACCACCATAACAGTAAGAAAAGCATAATAAATCAAACAAAAAGGCAAATCCCTTCTCTCTCTGTCTGCTTGCTAAAACAAGCCTAACAACTAAACTTAACAAAATCTAAAACAGCAAAACCTAACAGCTAAACGAACAAAATCGAATTTTTCTCCAAATTTCAAAAAAAAATCGTTGAAGTTCGGCTTGAAATTCGTGTTCGCCTTCATGTTCGTGTTCGCCTTCATGTTCGGCTTGAAGTTCGGCGAACAAATTCGAATTTGTTCGAATTCGGTTCAAATTCGGCGAATTTCGAACTTCAAGCATTAAGTTCGTCGAACCCGGTGACTAAGGTTGGATGTTAAAGAACGTAATCTCAACCACATAAAATCCTTGTTGGATGTTAAAAAACGTAATCTCAACCACGTGCTAGGTGTCAAAAGTCCAAGTGTCTAGTTCAGTTTCTACTTAGTCCAGTTTAGTCGAATTTAACTCAAGTTATTTATTGCTGATGTTTCCAATGTAATCGATTTAATCTATTCATAATATTGTGAAGAGCAATCCTCTGCTCCATTTTACTTTTCAGTTCCTACCTGCATGGAGAGCAGCAGCAACAGAGCCAAGAAGGAGCAGGAGAGAGGAGAAGTTGGTTGACGAGACTGTTAGGCTAATACTCGCTCCAATGCACCGAAACAAGGGACTGGCACAAGAATGCAAGCCATACCTACGCCAGTTTTGTCACTGCGTTGTTTTCCAAAAGTCGCGGCTGTTCAGTATCGGGACCACGTCAGTCAAAGAATTAAAAAAAAAAATTAAGGTGTGAAGCTGTGGAGCAAGTAACTTGCACGAATACAAACTGTGACCTGCGTTCATTGTCTGCGTTACTTTCAACTTGCACGAATACAAACTGACATGGAGCCTGCGTGGAGCATCTGCATTAACATTAACGCGGAAGAAGAAATTCATTGCCTGCGTTGTTGGAATGCATATATATTAACCTTGGTAAAAAAAACTTTGCCGTGACATTTAACGAAACATGTTTTTAAAAAAAAACTTTTACCCAAGGTTTAAAAACTTTATGAAATTTCACGGACTTCAACGATAAATCAAACTCTATTGCAAAGGATCTTCGCGTTCCAAAATGGGATGCTGACGTAGGCCCAAAGTGTTATGCGAAAACTCTTATGCAAAATGATTAAAGGTTTTTCGGGTTCGACTTTCAGGTTTTCGTATTCCCTTTAAATTCATGTGATCCAATATATTTACTCCACGTGGCCCTTTCAGACAAATAAATATCTGGCGGTGAATTTCTGAGCTTTGAATGTGGTGGTTGCAGCATTTAAGTTTTCTGGTTGTCTGGTTTGGAAGCACAATCTCTTCAATGCTCAGGCAGTTTCTGCAGAGTCATTAAACAACAACTTGCAGGTTTAATTAAATGCATATTTTAATTTCTGGATGGCGTGCTCCAGACAAATTCCTGTAGCGTTTGTCCTTCTCTGCGTTGCTGCAGTTGAAGTTAAAATTCAACACTCCCCCTTAAATTCAACTGCTGGGTTTTCTAGCATACCCAGGCATTTCCTGAAATGTTCAAAGCTTTTCTGCGCAAGTGGATTTGTGAGGATATCTGCAAATTGATCCTCTATTCTGCAATGTTGCAAAACTATCTCACCATTGTTAACCAATTCATGTATGAAGTGAAATTTGGTGTCAATGTGCTTTGTCCTTTTATGAAAAACTGAATTTTTAGACAATGCAATAGCTGAGCTATTGTCACAAAAAATCACTGTCCCTTTTGTCTGCTCTTGGCACAAACTTCTTAACATCCTCCTCATCCAAATTGCTTGACATGCTGCTGCTGTAGCTGCCACATATTCTGCCTCTGCTGTAGACAATGCCACAATTGGCTGTTTCTTAGAAGCCCATGAAATGGCTCCTGAACCCATGTGAAAAACATAACCGAAAGTGCTCTTCCGATCATCTACACTTCCAGCCCAATCACTGTCAGTGTATCCAACTAAATCTGAACATTCTGAAGCAGTATATAAAATACCAAACCTTTTTGTACCTTTAACATACCTCATAATTCTTTTTGTTGCCTGCCAATGTGCATCCTTTGGCTTTTCCATGAATATGGAAATCAAACTAACAACATGCATTATGTCCGGCCTAGTTGTAGTCAAATACATGAGGCTGCCAACTATGCTCTTGTACAAGCTAGGATCAAAATCCTTGCTGCTGTCCTCTTTGCTGAGTTTTAATCCCATCACTGTGGGAGTGATCGCTGCTTTGCTTTCCTGCATGTTAAATATTTCAAGCACTTCATTAACATATTTTTCCTGTGAGATAAAAATCCCATTTTCATCTTGTTCTACTTCTATTCCTAAGAAGTATCTCAACAAACCCATATCAGTCATTTCAAATTCTTCTTTCATGACTGTTTTAAAATTTTCAATAAGGTAATCATCATTACCTGTGAAAATAACATCATCAACATATAAAACTACAATCAACATTTTACCATCCTTTTCTTTGATGTAGAGGGTGGGTTCTCCCTCACACTTTTCAAATCCATTTTCCAGTAGATAGGAGTCTATTCTACTGTACCACGCTCTTGGCGCTTGCTTCAGCCCATAAAGAGCTTTCTTCAACTTGCACACTTTGTGCTCTTGGCCTTTTTTTCATAGCCGAGAGGTTGTTCAATGTAAACCTCTTCCATTAACACTCCATTTAGGAATGCTGACTTCACGTCCATTTGGTAAACTTTCCACTTGTTTTGTGCTGCTATGGACAACACTGCTCTCACGGTTTCCATTCTAGCAACTGGTGCGAAAGTTTCCTCATAATATATCGCATACTTCTGCTTATATCCTTTGACAAAAAGTCTGGCCTTGTGTCTCTCTATTTTGCCTTCAACATTACTTTTGGTCTTGTAGACCCATTTAACTCCAATGACATCTTTACCTTTTGGGAATTCAACCAAATCCCAAGTCTTGTTTCTTTCTATGGCATTAATTTCCTCATCCATAGCTTCTATCCATTTCCTATCCTTGATAGCTTCTTCGAAATGAACAGGATCATCAACATGACAATATAAAGTAAATAAAGAATTGATACCTTCATTTGCTATATCTTTTTCATAAATTTCTTTCAAACTTATGAATTTATTACCTTTTTCATTAGATGTTCAAATGCTTGAAGAAGCACTTGAATTTCCTCCTTGTGGTGTGCTTGGAGAAGCACTGTCATTTCTCCTCAAGGGTGTGCCTTGCTGCTCTTCTGTTGATGCTGCTGTTTGGGGATGTATTTCAGCCAACTCATCATCATTATCATCATGAGATAAACAATATTTAACATTCACTGTTTTCTCTATGCTTCCATCCCAAGCTTCCTCTTCAATAAACTTAACATCTCTGCTCACAATAAACTTCTTGGTGGATGGGTTATACACCCTATATGCCTTTTATTCCTCACTGTATCCAATGAAAATACATTTCTCCCCCTTGCTGTCCAAATTATTTCTTAGCTGATCTGGAATGTGTGCATAAGCCACACAACCAAAAACCTTCATGTGTGTGACACTTTGCTTTGTGTCACTCCATGCCTCTTCTGAAACTTTGTTCATAACTTCTTTTGTAGGGCACCTATTCAAAATGTACGTTGCACAATGTACAACTTCAACCCAATAATCATTAGGTAAATGCTATGCCTTTAACATACTCCTTGCCATGTCCATAATGGTTCTATTATTCCTTTCAGCTACTCCATTTTGCTGCGGAGTATATCTAGTTGTAAACTACTTATGAATACCATTTTCCCTACAAAAACATAGAAAATATTTAGAGATATACTCACCTCCTCTATCAGTCCTTAGGACTTTGATGTGCAGCCCACTTTGGTTTTCCACAAGTGCTGTGAAATTGCAAAATCTTTCAAACACTTCACTTTTGTTTTTCAAAAAGTAAACCCAAGTTTTTCTTGTAAAATCATCTATGAATGTTAACACATAGTGGCTGCTTGCTAGCGATGGAGTTTGCATTGGTCCACACAAATCTGAGTGGACAATCTCTAAGGGTGTTTTTGCCCTTATGCTTTTCCCGGAAGGAAAAATTTCTCTGTGTTGTTTTCCTAAGATACAACCTTCACAAAGGCTGTCCGGTTTCTCTATCCATGGTAAACCACTTACCATTCCTTTTCTGTTCAACAAATTAAGACCTCCAAATTTGAGATGTCCAAATCTCAAATGCCATAACCAATTATCATCTTTTGGTTCGCTTTGGAAGATCTCTTGTGCCACTGCTGCTATCTTTTCTTCATTCTTCAAGTCCGCTCTCATTCTGAGAGGGAACATCCTGTTCTTTGTCATCTTCACTTCAACAATACACTGTTTGCTGGGTGGTTTATCCATGATGGTACAAACATCATCCTCAAAGAAAACATTATACCCCTTATGGACAAGCTGTCCAATACTTAAGAGGTTACACTTCATTCTTGGAACGTAATAAACATCTGCTATGGATTTCTTTGCACCTATCCTTGTTAATACATTTACATTTCCTTTTCCCATAACAGAAACTTTGCTATCAGTTCCTAGTGTGACTTGTGACTTCACACTCTCATCTAACATAGAAAACATTGCTAAGTTTCCTATCATATGGTTATTGCAACCGGAGTCTAGAAACCATAAATCCTCACTTTTTTCTTCAACCATATTACAAGCTAAAAACAAATTATTTTGGCTGATATTTTCTCTAGTGAAATTTTCACTAGTTCTACTTCCCATATCATGCTGCTTCTTTCTACATTCATTAGCATAATGACCATATTTTTTACAATAGTGACATTGGACATTGGATTTATCATACCTTTGTCCTTAAGCATTCCGCTGACCACTCTGCTGGCTGCTGCCTTGGCCGTGGCTGTGATTTTGACTGTTGCACCTTCCATGTGAATGTGAAGGGCTATTCCTTCCACCTCTCTTTTGGCTTCTGCCTCTTCCTCTTTTATTTCCTCTGCCTTGCCCTCTTCCTCTTCCGAAAGACATCTGGGTCTTAAAGGCATGCTCCAGAGATGGGTTTTCACTCCTACCCAAACTCTGTTCATGGGTCATCAGTGATGCATGTAGCTCATCCACTGAAAACTTTGTGAGATCTTTAGTCTCTTCTATGGTGGTGACAATCACATCAAATCTTGAAGGTAGACTCCTCAAGAGTTTTTCCACAATCCTCTTGTCTTCAAGAGTCTCTCTATGAGATCTTATTTGTGTGACCATTCCAATCACATGAGTGAAGAATGAGTCAATAGTATCTGACTATTTCATATAGAGAGTCTCAAAGTCTCTCCTCAGCAACTGAAGTTTTGTTGTCTTCACTTTTTCCATACGTTGATAGGCTGTCTTGAGAGTTTCCCATGCTTCTCTGGATCTCTTAGCTGCTGCTATCTTCGGAAACACACTCTCATGCACTGCTTGATACAAAAAGAAAAGAGCTTTGGAGTCTTTCTTCTTATTTCTCTTCAGCATCTCTCTTTCTGCCTGAGTTAACATATTAAACTCATGTTCATCTACTAGCTCTTGAAAGCCATCCTCAACAAATTTCCATAATTCTTGGGAGACAAATAAAGCTCTCATAGTTATTGACCAATAGTCATAATTTTTCCCATTAAACATTGGGAGATGGATATTTCCCATATCCATACCAATGCTAGCTCCAGCCATTCTGCACTCTTAGCTATGATTCAAAAACACTTGACTGTGTATTTAAAATAGCTGACTGTTTTGCAACAGTAACACAATAAACTGTATAGAGAAATACCTTGAATTCTTTTTGGCTGAGTCTTCACACTGCTGGAGAAGCTGTTGCAACAAAGAAATCCTTTCCTTTAGCTTCTTTGATCTTCAAAGAGCCTAGACTAGCTCTGATACCATGTTGGAATATTTGAAAATTCCAAAATAATAAATGGAGAATAAAACTCCCCTCTTCAACACAGAGAAAATATTAAAATTTCTCTCACAGGAGACAGAGTTCAACACTGAAAAGTTCTATTTCATTCACTGTAAAAATCTATTACAATAAAAAAACTTCTTCCTCTAAGAGGGATTACAAAATGCTGGACTGTTACAAGATACAGTGCCAAAGAAAACTCTTCTCTGTCTCACACAGAAAATACTCTGTTCACTCTTCAATAAAAATAAACCCACTACTGTGCAATACAACACACTCTGTCTCTAAAACATTCTGCTATGTTTTTACTTTCGCACTGCTGTCCATACACACCAAAATTTTACACTCTGCTGTGTGTAAAAACTTAAAACTTACAATCTGTATTTCACTTTTTATACTCACTGCTGTGTAAAAAAAATTAATTTTTAACTCACTCTTTTTTTTTTAATACAATGGCCTGCAGGCTCTTTTTAAAACTTTCCATAACATAACTATTAAAAATGAAACACTACTTATATATATTATAAATATTATAAATATTTATAATATATATATTACAAATATTTATAATATATATATTACAATGCATATATATTAACCTTGGTAAAACAAATTTTCCGTGACATTTAACGAAACATGTTTTTTTAAAAAAACTTTTACCGAAGGTTTAAAAACTTTATGAAATTTCACGAACTTCAATGATAAATCAAACTCTATTGCAAAGGATCTTTGCGTTCCAAAATGGGATGCTGACGTAGGCCCAAAGTGTTATGCAAAAACTATTATGCAAAATGATTAAAGGTTTTTCGGGTTCGACTTTCAGGTTTTCAGATTCCCTTTAAATTCATGCGATCCAATATATTTACTCCACGTGGCCCTTTCAGACAAATAAATATCTGGCAGTGAATTTCTGAGCTTTGAATGTGGTGGTTGCAGCATTTAAGTTTTCTGGTTGCGTGGTTTGGAAGCACAATCTCTTCAATGCTCAGGCAGTTGCTGCAGAGTCATTAAACAACAACTTGCAGGTTTAATTAAATGCATATTTTAATTTCTGGATGGCATGCTCCAGACAAATTCCTGTAGCGTTTGTACTTCTCTGCATTGCTGCAGTTGAAGTTAAAATTCAACACTTAAGGTATCAGATCAGATTAAGTGAAAGCACGGTGGAGAAATTGCATTAAGGTAATTTACATACGCTGGTCAACGTACTGAAGGGTTTAAAAAAAATTGAAATGTGTTACCGATTTATGAGAAATGCCATGTAAATTTTTTTTTAAGTGTTTTTAATAACTTTAAATTTGGAAAATTTTTTTTTATAAAAGGAAAAAGGGGCCCTTAAATCGAAAGGAAGGGATTCTTAACGAAGGTGAAAGGATTTTAAAATTCAGCATGAAGCTATGAAAACATTAAGGAATGGTTTTGAAAATATGCATGTCAGATTTTTTAAAAGAGCTTAGGTGAAGGATTCTTAACAAAGGTGAAAGGAGAGAAGAATTTTTTTTATAAGAGTTAAAAAAAAAAAAAACCCGAATCCTCTGAAAGCTAAAGTTTAAAAGGAGTTTTGTTTTGGAAAGAGCTTTGTGAAAGCTTTGTAAAAGTGATTTTGTAGAAAGATCTTTTTTGAGGAAATGAAATTTTTAGAAGCAATGTCTTTTATGCATATGTAGAGTCGTATGTTTGTGGATGCCAAACAATGAAGTCATGGGAAAATCCAAGAGGCTAAAGCAGAAACAAAATATGTTCGAGATCTTTTTAGATATGGAAATAAGAAGGCAAAAAGATGCCTATGCATTAAGATGCATAAAAGAATCAGTGGATGAAAGTATACTTCCCTTGATTTCAGATGCCAAGACAGCCAAGGAGGCATGGGATACCCTTGAGATATGTTTTGATGCAAAGGGGGGCGTTGAAGTTGAAGATGAAGGTGGATCTGTAGTAGAAGATCTACAGCCAAATGAAGAGTCAGAAGAAGCAGAGAGAGAGCACAAAGATGCTTGTGAACCCCACTGTACACAACCATAAGTGGATGAAGAGAATCCAGCAATAGAGTTTGCTGACGAAGATTTGACGATACCAGCAACATGGATTTCTAACGATGACTTGATGATTCCAGCAACAGAGTTTGCTGATAATGACTTGTTGATTCTAGCAACACAACTTGTTGATGATGTTTTGATGAATCCAGCAACAGAGCTTGCTGATGATATGGTGATTCCAGCAACAGAGCTTGCTGATGAGGATATGATGAATCCAACAACAGATTTTTTTAATGTTTTATTAAGTTATTTTTTAATGTTTTTTTTAGTTATTTTAATTGTGAATAATTTTAATTAGTTTTAGGTTTTTTTTTGTTTTTTGTTTTTTATTTAGATATATATATATTTTTTTAATGTTATTTTTTCAATTTTTTATTTTATTATTATTATTATTCTTTTTCATTATTATTATTATTATTATATATATATTTTTTAATAAATTTTATTTTTAGAATAGGCTCAAGCCAGCCCTATTGGATGGCCTAAGGGGCGGCCGCCGTGAGCCGACGGAGCTGGCCAAGCTTCGTCGACCGCCCCTCAGGCCACCCGATGGGGCCAAGTGCCGATTCTCAGATTCAACTTTTAGCCTCTCGAGCCTCTGGGTGGGTTCAACGCGATTTCGAGAATCGAGATGAGCTCGCCTAAAGGCTTGAGGGCCACAAATTTTTTTATTTTTTGATATATTTGTTATTAATTTTTTTAAAATTTTAATCTGTTTTTAGGTTTTTTATATTTTTAATGTTTTATTAAGTTATTTTAATTTTAATTTTAATTTAATTTTTAAATTTTAAATATATTTGTGTTCAAATTTTTTTTAATTGTTTTTTAGTTATTTTAATTGTGATTAAAAAAAAAAAATTAGTTGTTGTTATTGTTTTCATCTTTATTTAATTTTAT
Organism: Pinus albicaulis; assembly: GCA_034641835.2. NCBI lineage: Eukaryota > Viridiplantae > Streptophyta > Pinopsida > Pinales > Pinaceae > Pinus > Pinus albicaulis. The sequence continues at coordinate 55,948,824 of CM076580.1, read as the reverse complement.
TGATTTTTTATAAAGTGTTTTTTAAATGTAATATTTTTTGTTTGTTTGTTTTTAAATTGTCTAATAAAGTATTGTTTATTTATTTCGTTATTTTTGTTTCTTTAGTTATATTTTTTATTTTATATATATATATATATATATATATATATATATTTTTTTTTTTTTTTTTAAAATTTTATTTTTATTTTTTTATCTTTATCTTTACAAGTTAATTTGTTTTTTATTTTTTATTTTTATTTTTATGTTTGGTTTTTTGGTTTTTTTATATACTTTTATATATTTGATTTCTTGTTGTCATTTTTTTAATTTATATTTTTTTCTAATATATATTTTTATTTACTTATTCATTTTTTTTAACTTCTTTTGTTTTTGTTTTTTTGTTTTTTATTGTTTTAACTCTTGTTTTTATTTGTAAATTTTTGTTTTCATTATTCTTTTGAAATTTTATATTTTTTTGGAGTGATGTATTTTATCTTTTACATGGTATTTCAAAATGTTGAAAATTTATCCTTAAAAAAAATGTTATTCCAACATCTTCACTTTTCGTTTTGAGGGTGTTTTTGGCACACAAAAATTGGTTTTCACTGCCATTTTTTAAACATGTTGAAATTTACCTCTGAAAAAAATGTTATTCCAGCGTCGCCACTTTTCGTATACGAGCTGTTTTTTCATGTTTTTTTGGGGTTTTTTGGCTAGAGTTCTCATTTTGAGTTTATAGTCTCCGTTTCATAGTTTACGTTGTTGGATGATGCAAAGTTCTCGTCCTTGGTGAAGCCACCCAATGGTGTGCGACTGCGGGTGTGGTGTAGTCGGTAGACTCAAAAAATTCATGACCTCTGCTGAAATGAGGTTATTTTGGTTCCTGTTGTCTACAATGAATTGCAGCGAAAAACCCTTCACCCACCTTTGTGAGTGGAAGAGACACTCCCCCTCATCTGGATCTTAGTGGTGGCCAGAGTGGCGTTGATTTCCACATCAATAATCTACTTCCTTTTTTCATGCCCCTTGTTGGGCTCTGACTTAGATTCAGAACATGCATCTGACTCAAAAGCCTTCAGCTCGGCCACTAGTGACTGCTTGGCTCGAAACTCATGTTGTGAGTAGGGCTCTTATGGAACTCACGCCATTTTCTTATGTCCTTTGTCTTCATAGTATTTTTTTTTGTTTGTGGCTTCAACGGGTTGTCCTAGGTCACCCCGCCTTGGCTTTGTCCTTTGTTATGCAGTTTGGGGGTGCCTTTCCCTTGCTTTCGGATTCACAGATCCAAAGTCTCGCTTCTTCTGTTTAATTTTCTACTCAATTTCGAAAGCATATCTGTATGCTGCACCAAACGAGGAGATGTCTACGAACTCCATTTCCCCCTAAATGTATTTGTGCAAACAACTGCAGTACTTAAACACTAGATGTTTTTCAGAATCTTTGCTACCCATTTTTGTGCACAGGGTATGGAAAATATTTGTCAACTCATGTAAATCTTGATCCCTTTGCTGTCGCAACGTAGTCCATTGTATGTACTTGTCCTCATAGCTCCCCACAGGGTAATATTGGTCCTTGATGGTGTCTTGTAAATAATTTAAAGTGGGTGCGACTGATCCTCATAGCTTCCCACAGGGTAATATTGGTCCTTGATGGTGTCTTGTAAATAATTTAAAGTGGGTCCTTGATGGTGTCTTGTCCTCGTCCCTTTGTTCACAGTAGGTTTCTCACCAGTTTTTTACATGGGGGGCGACTTTGAGGAGTGCAAAAGTAATATTTTCCCTATTGGAAAAATCATGAACTGAAAAGTATCTATCCAACGTATTTAACCATCTATCTACGACGTCTGCATCTACTTGGCCTTCAAATATTGGAATGTCAAAGTTGACTTGTAACTTTAAGGGAATGGCACCTCCAAAGTGGCTGCCGGAAGAAGATGTGTTGCCTATGGGCATCCGCTGAAGGATCTTGGCAAATTTATCCATCATTGCGTTCCTCTGTCGCTCGAGGGATTCTTCGAGCAATATTTTGAAATGATCTCCTGCTCCCTCGTTTTTATTCTCTTTCACCATGGGAGGCTGTTGGGGTTTGTTTGGTTGTTCTTGCAAAGGTTCAATAAGTTCCAACCCTAACTCCTTATACCCAGACCTCGTTGGGGACATGCCAAGAAAAACATAGAAAAAGCAGACTACTCTGATACTATTGATTCAGACTAATGCAGGACACAACATAATACAAATATAAACATAAACACAAAGATGCAACAAAAATAAATATTCATTTCATTAATATCAAAGAACTGGAAAATGCTTCCATACAAAATGGAAATAAACTAGCTCGGGCGATGGTAGCTTATTTATGAGAAGAGATGTGACCACTACATGCCTATGAACTCTGTTACAATGAGGCTCAATGGCCTTTTTTTATTATTGAACAAAAAAAAAAACCCTAAACAACCAAAACCCTAACCCTAGGAGATAGAACGCCAAGAGTTTGTGGGCCCTGTTGGCATTAGTTGGGCAACCAACTTCCCTGGGTCGTAACTTGGTCATATGATCTCCGTTTGGCACGTATGATACCTCGTTAGAAAGTTCTCTCAAAATACTACATGATTTGTGGCAGAACCTTTCTTATGGCCACGTGTCTGCTGTAAATCTAAAAAAAGCGCCGTATAGGGTGTCAAAACAACTCTGGAATTTTAGGCCCCGAAAAATTGCTAAAAATAGTAAATGATGCTATAATCAAGGAAACTGATGAAACTGACTAGATATCTAGGTGGAATAGGCTGGTGACCACCAATATCCACATGGATTATAAACCAACTTAGATCTATCTTAACTTCGGATATACCAAGTGTAGAGAAGGATCAAATCTCTTGAGGTGCATACCTCATTTAGAGTGAAAAGAGATTTGACCCCTCTTGGGGCTTGGTAGATCCAAAGTAAAGATAGATCTAGACTGATCTTTTATAACAAACCTGTGTTTCAAAACAACGACAAAACACTAAAAATCACTGTTTACTGTACATCTTCTTCATTGCAGACATTCTAGATGTTTATAATGAATAAAATGAATATTAACCCTGTTGAATTTTGTAGCTATGGTCGGTCTTCATAATCAATATCTTTAGCTCTTTGATGTATTTGTGATGTTAATGCAAATCATGTTCTTCATGCTATTTTCCAAAAGAAAAATATATATGAAATGTTCTTCATGTTGACCTAAATAGAATAAAAGGAATTTTGAATTTGTAATATTAAAATTGGCTCCAAAACATAAATTCAACCCTCCAAGAAGTCAGGTCGGCTTTCTCCTATGGTTGTTGAAATATGTAACTAGGTTCGGTCTTCATAATGAAATATGTAATCATGATTTTATGTATTTGATGTAATGAGAAAAATAAATTTATTATTTTTGTTCTAGAGGCATGGGTTTCATGCTCAAGGAAATTTATTTTTAGAGGTCAAGATCCCATTGAGAGCTTCTAGGGCTTATGAGTCATTGTCATGTATGAAAGACCCATTTGGGAACATTACGTATTGTAAAAAGAATTTATTTGAGTCAAAGTCAAGTCAAAGAACCCTCCAAGACCATATCATAATGGAAAGTTCAAGTTGACCTACACACATGGACAAGTTGGCCCAAAAGTAGCAATTTGACCCAATGAGAAGCATATATAAATAAGACTTCGACCTCACTTGGAACACACACTTCCTCACAAAAGTTCAATCACAAGAAAGAAAAAGAGTGCAAAGGAGAAGAGGACAAAGGAGGAAGAGAAAATTAAGTTTTTGGGATTGTTTCTAGGCTAAAGAATTAGGGTTCATGTTGCTACAGTAAACACTAGTTGCAGAAGTGAACCTAGGTCATCAAAAAGAGCTATTTTAGAAGCTGAATTCTCTAGGAGAGAGAATATACCAAAGCGAAGGAGAAAGGAACAAGGTCACACCATCATTTTTGGGCAAGTCGAATTTGTAGAAGATTTTTTTGGGCAGGTCTAAGTTGCAAAAGAATATCCTGGGGAGGTCGAAGTTGTAAAAGAATCAGCTTGACAAGTCGAAGTTGTAGAAATTTTTTTTGGGGAGGTCAAAATTGAAGAAAAAGCAACTGGAAGTTTGAATTTTAGAAATGAGTTGGAAGAAAAATTTGACTTGGTCTTGGAGGGTCTTGGTCAAGGGTCAAAGGTCTTGGAAATTTTCAATTGAAGGTCTATAAGAAGAGAAAATTTTGGTGGGTTTTCCTCTCAAGTTGGAGAGGTTTTGGCCTTGGCTGATCGCTTATATCTTGTCCTTTGTTTTATTGTTCTTTCTGGTTTAGTACTTGTTTGATGATAGAGAACACTAATTATAATAAAGGAAAGAATAATTAAACCAAGAAAAGAAAAAATACATCACACGTTGTTATCAAAGTAAGAGAGATCACCTACACTTGCTGCCCCTCGATTTCCCAACAATAGTCACACCCATTCGACCTCCTAGACAAATATAATTAGAGGTTTTGACTTCCTCTAAAAGGAAACTCACTTATCTTCAAATAAGGGAGAATTCATATCAACATATGCAGAGAAAAAAGGGCATATTTGAGGCAGAACGAAGGAGTCTCCTTTGGTAGCCAAAATCCATATTTTGAGACAAACTGAAGTTATTACGAGGTAGACTATTTTGAGACGGGCCGAGTTTATTCTGAGCTGATGCAAACCAAGCAAAGGGAGACAAACCTTAATCTATGTGATTGAATAAGCCATTGTTATTCTTCTAGGAAGATATAATGTAGGGAAAATAAGATTGAATCTAAAGGGCAGTTGAAAAGGTGCGACCTAACTTTATTCTTGGTTTGTTTGACCTTGTATTTGACTAATGTATCTCTCTTGAGCTTGATGGTTTATCTAAGGAAAAATTTGTTGGGTTATCCCCCATGTGGGTTTTCCCATGGTAAACTCTTGTGTTCTTTGTGTGGCTGTCTCTTCATATGATCCTACTGCCATTATTGTGTTGTTGATGTCTTCTGTGTAATTATTTGATGATGGAATAATGGGTAAGATTGTGAATAAAATCCAAATCATTTGAAGCAATTATCAGTATAGAAGACTCTATATACAGAAGTCAACGTGGTATTAGATCTATGGTGTAAGAGCAACCCCGAAAAGGAAGTCATCTTTGTTTCAATCAATCCTTTAGGGCTTAATTTGTCAACTAGCCCTAGAAACACACTTCAAATGAAGTTGAGTTAACACTAAATCTTATTTCTCTACTCAGGCTGAGTTTAGGGAGAAATTCCACTGTGCAATTCGTGCCTTAACTAGGGTCTGTTGAGGTATTGAAAATAAGGGGAAAAATATATCTTTTCTTGTTCTATGTACAAGAAAATAATGTCAAAGTATTCAAACTTCAGAGCTTGAAACAAAGGGCTAAGAAGTTCTTAGAATCTACCAAAGTAATTTGAATCACTTCAAATTAGAAGTCTTGAGTTTGTAGACAACAAGAAACGTTGCAGAAAGGACAAAATGTTCTTAGAAATATATCTTAATAAATCGAAATACCTCAGGAATGATTACAGGAAAGGCCAAAATATCTTAGTGCAATTTGCCACAGGTCAAAGTCTGAAAAATATCAGTCCAAGCCTCAGGCAGAGGCCAAAATAAATCTCAGTTTTATTGCAAAAATCCTAGAGGCCTCAGGGCTATTGGTAGAAGGTCGAGTAGCCTCATACATGATCTTAGGAACGTCATTTCTATTGTATTTTGTTTGAAAATCCATTGTGTAACTGAATTACACAAATTAATTCTGCAATTTAACACACACACACACACAAAGAATTGAATGATGGTTTTTACAGAGGCCCTTGGCTTAAATATGGTCTTGGGTGTTTTTTCGTGAAGGGGCATGATATTTTGATCATACCCTTTTTCCTAATTTGACTATAATTACATATATTTAATTTTTTACATAACATTGCCTTTCTCTCAAAAAGATGCTTTGTCCTCAAAGCATACATAACGATGATTGTTGTTGACAAAAAACTTTTGGCTCCCAAGAGGATTCTTCTATTGGTAGTGTTAGCGTTCTGTAATCTGCTAGAGATTGTCAGAACTAATCACATAGGCCAACATCAAACCAACTTTGGAAACTGGGATCTAGCCATGCCAGCTTCAAAGAGGGCTCTCTATATAATATTTATCTTTGTTTGGATAAGTTTTAGGCTAGTTATGATAGAACCCGGGGTTTTGAGTTTGTTTTGGATTTTGGAAGATCGATTGTATTCAATTTATTATTATCTATTGGGCAATGGAGTCAAAATATTACTGGATGGTTGCATCAAATTTTCACAGAGTAAACACAAGGCAAGCTAGGAGTATTTACTGGATCTTTTCAAATTCATAAATGTATTATGACATAAATATGAAGAAATTCAGCAGAACTAAAGAGAAATTAAGAATTATTTAGTTTGGATTTCGGTGGAAAACATAATGATTGTAAATGAAGCCAGAATAAGGTACTAAAAAGTAAATCCTATTCATCACGCTTTCTAATTTACAATTAGAATTCAGATGATTACAATGAAAGATGACAATGAAACATAAGAACAGAGGAAAAACATCACCAATATTTAAGCCACAAGAATCCTGTGAATGATCTGATTATTATTGATGCTCTAGTGATTTGGAAAAGCTTAAAATATTCCAAAAGACAGTAATGATTATGATCTCAATCAATTGACCTTTGATACTTCTAAAACTGAATTATTTATACAAAAAATTACAATCATACTGTCTCTAACAGACTTGGATTAAAATAATCTAACTATTACAAAATTATAGCTTCGGGGGAATGTGCTGTGCAAAGCAGGTGCTGATGTAGTGGGATAGTTAGGACGTGGACCACTATTTACTGATGTGCTGGCAGATTAAATGTTGTGCTGGCGAATGAACTGTTGTATGAACGGAGTGCTAAACGCCTTTTTCTGCTCGACTCGACCTTTCCGTCTTTTTTTCACATGAAATCCTTTTGCCGTGTTAAAACCTTTTTGTAAAAAAAAAAAATGTGAAAAACCAATATACTGGATTTGAAATCTTTTAAATTTCAATTCTGACGCCGCATTGCATCCACGCACTTCGCAATATTTAGAGTTTAATTTTATGAAGAATTTTATCGGCGATGCGATGCAAAGCGGGAGTTGAGGTGGAGGGCAAGTGGGACTAGACTGCATCGCAAATCGCACATTTTAAAGTTTAGCTGTAAGCGGGGAGGTAAAATCTAAACCATGCGAAGTGCGATGCGTGGGGAGGGCAGAGTGATGTGGCAGGTAAGGTGGGACTGGCCTGCATTGCAAATCGCAAACTTTAAGTTTTAGTTATAAGTGTGGAGGTTAAATCCTAAAACTTGCGAAGTGCGGGGAGAGGGACCCACTGCAATCGGTGGAGTTTATAAATCGACAGATGTTTTATGTGGTTTCATATGATATGTGATATGATTGCAAATGACTGTGAAGTGGGGAGCAGAGCTGCTATGGTGGGGTCAACCGTCACATCGCAAGTTAAAGAAAATAGATTGCGGGCAATTCAAAGGTAAGTTAAAACAAATGTGAGGCGATAAATCGCAAATCGACAGTCACAGGTTTTAAAGACTAGTTGCGATGGGAAAAAGTTTATAATATGCGATCTTCAATGGATGGTGGGGAAGAAAAGGTGACGTGGAGGGATGGCCCACTTTAATCACAATCGGGGAATAGGAAGCAGGAGTAAACAATGATATAGTGGTGAAAGGTAAAGTGGAATATAAAGCGGAAAAGGTGGAAAAGGTAAAGTTGAATTTTTTCAAAGGAAAATGAAATGGAAGGGAAGTATGGCGGGTAAAATGGGTCCCACTTCATCGTATATTTTCCTTCGAAAGGTTTGTAGGAGACGACAATCAAAGGTTTTTTGGTATTTGGCCTATGGGAAAAGTGATTTCAAATGTGCAAGATTATAATGAAATGTATAGAAATATATGAACGGGGAAGGAAATGTAAATAATCAGAATTTAAAACTTTAGGATATAAGTTAATAATCAGAATTTAAACCATACAAATAACTTTTCCATAGACGCATTTAGACTAGCAACCAATAAAAACCTTTAAAATAGTATGAAGCTTTTCTTTTTCTTTCTTGCTTCCCTAACATTTTGTTTTTCCTTCTTTGTTTAGAGAATCTAACACCTAACATTTTATTTTTCCTTCATTATTTAGAGAATTTACCACCTAACATTTTATTGACGTGGATGCCTATGAAAATAATAATCTTCCTATCATTTTCAACTTTTTCATTCTTTTGCATCCATATCCTAGTTTATAATTTTGAAAATTATTCAACTACTTATGCTAACTTATAAAAAATAAATGATGTTACAACATCTCCCTTGGTTCAGATTAAACTATTGAACTAGTTTTATTTTCTACCTAACTAATTAATCTGTCAAGATTAAATAGTTTGACAAATTATTTTTTACTACCTATTAACAAGCAATTTAAACTTAATTCAATCATGCTTAAACTATATGATTGAATTTTATTGAACTATTGTGGCATTTTAAACAAGCTTCACACAATTTATTTTATAAAATAATCTATACTAGGAGTAGTGGCATTTAGATGTGCAACACTTTCAAAATTTATTGTTTTTCTTCTTTTAGATGGGTTTCATATCTTATATTTTTATTTATTTATAACATATACCCTCTTTCGATTTTTTGTGTTATTTTTTTTTTTTTTGAAAATTATTTTCATATTGGAAATCATTTTACGAAATAACTTTTACAGATAGAATAAAATTAGTCACCTTGAAATCCTATGAAATATAGGACTCTAACAGTGGTTCCAATTGGGGATGGCACTTCCATGCATTGAAGTGTCAAGAGCCTACGATCAGTAGCCTTATCCATCTGCACATTTGAGCAATCTGCAATCTGATTCCTTTCTGCTTCAAATATCATGATGATTTGTTGACCATGGCTTAGGGCCTTCTCTGCGGGCTTCAAAATTAATCAACAAAACATCCAATCCAATCTATGTTGACTATGATATTTAAAATGGTGTAAAAGAATATTTAGACTAAGAGAAATAATGCTTCAACATCCTTCCATTCACAAGACCACCAGATAACTCTGTTCCATCTATATCTGTGAGAAAAAAATGCATTGCCACCTCTAAAAACATTTATAATATATGGTCCCATCCATATATTATCAAACTTGTTATGCTTCCCTTTGTCTTCTCTCCTTGCATCCCATTTTAAAACTTTGTCACCAATATCAAAATCAACTGCCTTGGTCCTTTTTTCAAAGATTTTCTTGATATTTTTTTGGATGAGCTGTGTTCTGCTATACACCTCTTCTCTTGTTTGATGCAACTGAATGGTTTGATGGATCCTTCTGAGTGCATCACTTGGTTTCACTTGTAACTCTTGCATTATCTTCGTCATTGGTTGTGCTATAGAAAATGGAAAAACAACATCCATTCCATAGACAAGTTGGTATGGTGACATACCAATGGAATTCTTTGTAGTAAGCCTATAAGCCCAAAGGGCACTGACTAAATTATTATGCCAAGAATTTTTATTCTGTTCTAATAACTTCTTGATGATGTTTACCAGAATCTTATTGGATGATTCAGCTAGTCCATTACCTTGTGGGTAATAGGCTGTTGAATGTCCTAAAGAAATATGATATTTATTACAGAACTCAATCATCTTTTTGGATTTAAAAGCTGCTGCATTGTCAGTGATGATTTTTCTTGGGTAGCCAAATCTGGATAGGATATCGGTCTCAAGGAACTTGGTAATAACAACATTAGTGGCATTTCTGGAAGGGATGGCTTCTATCCACTTAGTGAATTAATCTGTGACTGTTAAAATCCACTTATGTTGGGCAGAGGAAGGAGGATGGATTTCACCTATGAAATCCAAGCCCCATTGTTAGAATGGGCTTTCAACATAAATGGGTTTGAGAGGCAAGGGTAGGAATTTATTTTTACCTTAAAAAATTTGACACTTATGGAAGGTTGTGATTTTCTTATGAACATCATAAAAAGGGTAGGCCGATAAAAACCAGCCCTGAGAATTTTATTAGCAGTAGTCCTCCAATACAGGTGGTCACCACAGTATCGTTCATGAAAATCATGCATAATCTTGTCTGCATCATTCTTCAACAAAAATTTGAGTAATAGGCCACCAGAATCTTTCCAATAAAGGACATTGTCAATGATGCAAAATTTTACTGCCTTTAATTTAAAAAATCTAGCTTTAGTTTTTGTAAGACCATGAGGAGAATTTAAATTAAACGATACATAAAGCAGGTCTGCATGCTTGGGAGAATTTAAAAATTCTTCATTGATTTGTGGAGTCGTCTTCTCCTCTTGATCATCCAAAGTTGCCACCAAATTTATGTACAGAGCTTGAAAATTGGACTCAGCTATAAGCTGGGCAAGTCCTTGCCCTTTAATTAGTTTGGTAGGTTTTATTTCCAGATCATACTCTAAAATTACTGTAATCCATTTACCTCTTTTTTCATCTGGTCCATTCTGCGTTAAAATATCCTTTACCACAACTTTAGGTACATAAGAAATTGTATGTGAATGCAGAATATAAACTCTAAAATCTTTAATTTCTTTGAATAGTGCAAAGGCCTGTTTTTCCATGATGTTGTACTTGAGAGAAATGTCTCTTAAATATTTTCTGAAGAAGGCTATTGTCTGCTCAAATCCTTCACTGTTTTTCTGCAGTAAAACAACTGGAATAGTGTGTTTAGAAGCAAAAGAAAAGATTATAAAATATTTAGTAAAATCTGGACTGATTAATACTGTTGCTTTAGTTAATGCCTGTTTTACCATGTCAAAATATTGCCTAGCCTCTATGCTCCATTTTATCTCAAAATATTTCTTGAGCATATTGGTTATGTTTCTAATAAGTTCAACAAGATTAGGGATAAATCTTCTCAGGAAATTTATTTTACCTATGAAGGATTGAAGTTCCTTAATGTTTCTTGGGGGAATGATATTTAGGATTGCTTCAATTCTCTTAGGGTCAATTCTAATTCCATATTCTGATATGATATGTCCTAACAATTTTCTTTCTTCCAAGCCAAATAGTGTTTTCTTAGGATTTAATGATATGCCATATTTTCTGCATTTCTCAAATGTTCGTCTCAAATTCGTCAGATTTTGAATACACAATTATATCACCCATATAGATTACAATAAAGAGGTCAATCTCTTCTAAAAAAGAAATGTCCATTGCTCTTTAGAACGTGGCCCCTGCATTCATCAATACAAAATACATTTTCACATACATGAAAGTGCCCCATGGAGTGGTAAAAGTTGTCTTATCCTGATCTTCTGGATCAACCAAGACTTGGTTATAGCCAGAGAAACCTTCTAGTAATGATATCCTAGTTTATCCTATCACCTTTTGTAAGATATGTTCCATTTTGGGTAAGAGATAGTTATCTTTCAGAGAAACCTTATTCAACTTTTTGAAATCAATGCACAACCTGATTTCTCCTTGTTTTCTTTCTGGTTGGTACTATGTTTGATACTCATTTTGAATATCTGAGGGGAACTATTATTTTAGCATCATAAATTCGTTTAACTTCTTTCTCAACTAAAGGTAACAACACTGGATTTATCCTCTGAAGTTTCTATTTGAAAGGCTTTTGTTCTTCTTTAATTGGAATTTTGTGTTGAATGATGCTGGAATCATAAACTTTTAGGTCCTCATAATTCCAAGTGAAAACATAAATGTATTCTTTGAAAAGGGCTATATATCTCTGTTTGTTCATAAAAGGTAATGCTTTTGACAGTTTGATCATTTTCGGGTTGTGTTCAGTACATATGTTACATTCCTCAACTTCTGCTCCTATGGGCTCAATTTTAGGCTTCTTTGCTACATCATTAAAGTCAAAAAGGTCTTCTAACGGAGCTAATCCCTGGGGAAAAAAATTATCTTTTAGTTGAAGCATTTCAAAATCTTATTTTTCATGATCTATTTCATGAATTTCTAATTTAGGCACACTTTCATCTAAAGGATTAGTTACATCTAATCTATCACATTGGTTTACCAAACGATTTTATACAACTATTTGATATTCTACATGATATTCTGGTTTCATTTGATTTTGTTCCTGATTATCCAAGTCTAACTGTGTTTCCTCAAACTCATCTTTTGATAGTAAGAAATTTTCAATCTGTTTGTCATTTCCGAACACCTGCTAGTATCACATGTTGTCTTGTACTGCAGGGTGATGTTTAATTTCAATTGTGTGTGGTTTGTTCGGGTGAGGGATTTTACAAGTACTTGCAGAGACAACAAGACTATCAGCTATGACATTTTGAGTTCTTGGAATCACTGATAGATCATATTCCACAAAAGTATCTAAGAAATGGTGCACTGCGTTTCTGTAGGCTCTGAATCTAGGGTGTTTAGAAGCATATTCTCTTTTTACTTGTTTGATGTTTAACTATGAATCTCCCTGCACAACAATCCTTTTAGAACCTAATTTATTAAGTAACTGTAGACCTAACATCAGAGCTTCATATTCAAAAATATTGTTGGTGCACTAAAAATTAAGTTTATAGGAATGCCCTTCACAATGATTACTAGACGAATTAGATAACCAGATTCCTTCTCTAGAGCCTTCTTTACTATAGGCTCCATCAAAGCTCATATTCCAGAATAGTTCTGGAGGAGGATCTAATTGGTCGAGTTGAACTGGGTTTTCATCAATACTATTTCCAAATTGTGCTTCAATTTTAGTATCATTAAATAATATGAATGAATCCAAATCAGTGTGAACAAAATATAGAGGGTAATTATGAGGTTTTTCTTGACTTCTTACCATATATTTCATGAGATTTTCCCTGTACAACCTTCTCTGCTGACCAAAAAATGGTATTGTAGCATAGGTCATATCTAGTTGAAGGGTTCCTTGTAACTTTTCTCCCCAAGAACGTGATAAAAGCATGCCATATTTAGGAGGAATGTCTGCTACGACAATGTCCATAACTAGGCTTTTGGCTGGGATTTGAGATAAAGTTACACACATGTCCTTGATGAGACCTAAACACTTCACTTTACTTGAATCAAATGAACATAGATCTTTGTAAGGCCTAGTGATGTCAAGACCTAACTTTTCCATTACAGCTTTGGGCATTAAGTTGTGAGAAGCACCTAAATCCAGCATAGCAATGTGTAGGATTTTATCATGTATGTTTAAGATGACATAGAATGGAGGAAATTCTCCTTCTTGTAACTTACCACTTACTTCTGGACCAAAAAGTAATTCAGGTTGATCATCATTAAGGTTGAGAGTGTCTATGATTTCCCCAATCTTCAATACTTCCATTACCTGAGTTCTGTATGTTTGTTTTTTCATTAGCTCTGTCAAAGGGATGGGAATTTTGACTTTACCTAGTGTTTTAGGTAAACCCCTGCGCGGACGAGCGATCCCTACTAGCCCGGCGGGGGTCTAGCAACAAAAACAAACAATGTGCGCCAGCAACGGTTCTAATTACGAATAGAAAAGGCACGGAGATAGAAGCCTACACAGATTAATGGGAGGATGCGAAGAAGAAGTCCCCCAGGTTCTCGGCCTTGGCGGTCCACAATCCTTCCGCGATCTCCGCGGATGAACACCTGCACACAGAAGAAACGAACAGATACAAGCATAGGAACCAGCATACGTAACTAAACATCGGTCGGAAAAGACATTACTCGCATTAACATGATGGAAAAAGGAGTGGAACCATAATCATAGTCATCTATTAAAATGATAAACGAATAGAAGTTACAACCAAGTTCTGACGCTGCAGCCTCCTTCGTACGGGTCTCCGGTCATCCACGTCTCGCAAAGCTCGCCAAGGGAAAGGAAAACCTCTCCAGAGTCTGCGTGACAATGGTCTCCTTGCATGATTCGACCTTAGGGAAAGAAAGTGCTACAACACAAAACTCTTAGGAATATGAAGTTAGAGCTTGAGCACTTCTAATTAGCTTGCCATTGATTTGACAGAAGCTTTTATAGATAGGGGAAGGAGGAGTTGGGATCTATAATTGTGGGATTGGCCCTATCAACAAGGAAGGTTCCATGGGAGGTGGCAAACCACTTCCCTTCCATAGAACTCCCGTAGCCAAACCTCCCAACTCAAGATAGGCAATGGTTTCTGAGTTTGTTGAAACACAACTTCCGCCATCTTTATTTAAAAAACAATCCTTAAATTGGCTGGCGCGACTACTGCTCTGGGACAGAGCGCCAGTTGGCGCGGCCTCTTTGCAGGATTTTCCCCATTGGCGCGAGTGATGAACTGTATTCCTGCGCCAATGCAAAAGGAGATGTTTTTCATGATTTTTGCAAGGAGATGTCTTTAGGGCAATTGAAGCTCATGCTTAGAGGAATGCATTGATGATGTTTTCAAGGCATGACAATGTTCACAGGTCACAAAATAGGTCCTCCATTGTGCGGGACGGGGAATGGAAAGGAGCATTGACAAGTGTTTGTGTAACACTGGTTCATTTTCAAGATTAAATGATGATGGAATCTTTATAATATTGGTAATGTCAGGTATATCGAGAGTTTCTTTAGATTTATGTAGGGTTTGCTGACTGGTAGTTGGAACATCAGTTTGAGTTGGTTTAGAAACAAAATACACTGTATTTTTAGTAGAAACTTCTGAAGGTTTCTTTCCAGGAATTTCACCAAATCTCTTAGAAGACTTTTCTACTGTTTTTATAGGATCTGAATCAGAGGCAATTTTGGCAGGTTGATCAGTGTTCTTCTTAGGAGTATTGTCATAAGTTTTTCTACTCCTAACATATTATTGTTTGTGAACCTCCATAATAGCATTTTCAAATCCCTGTTTATATTCTTCAGATTCTTATGACTCAAGTTCTGTTTGGGCTAATGCAAATAGCCACTGGTATTCTTCTGTGAGAAAAATAATATCATTATTTTGTAAACCAAACAAATTTATTTGGTTGTCTTCTTCCTCTTGAGGGATACCTTCATTTTCATCAACATAATTGTTTTGAAAAGGGGGTCTAATTTGTTGGTCAGGTCCCCTTTGTTTTATCTGTGGTTGATTTCTTCTATTATTTTGATTGCGATTTTGGGGAGGGTTTTGATTTTCCCTAGGGATGTTTCTATCAATCACCATTCTTTCCATTTCCATAACTAAAGAATATATCTTGGCATCAATGCTAGAGGTTGATGCTTCTTATTTTATGGTAACTCTCTTCTCAGCTCTCATTCTAGCTCTTTTGGCAAACAAATTGGCTTCTACACTAATTGCTATGGTCTGAATTTCCTCTAAGGTGCCATGATTTCTCTCCCTTAACTGATAAGCTATGTCTGTTTCAAAACCATATGGAAACTTAATCAACACTAATCCTTCAGGTGGTTTTATGTGAGCAGGAATAACATTATAAATAGAGTTGAATCTAGCACAATAATCCTGCACAATATCTCCATTATCTCTTTTGATATTTTCATATTTTGAGAGAATTTGGAGGGGGTTATTTTTGACTTACCATCTATGTAGAAACTGACGCTGTAGGACTGCTAGATCATTTATGGAAGTAGTTGGTAAAGCTCTAAACCATTTCCTAATCTCACCTCTAAGGGTTTGAACGAATAATCTCATCATAACATCATCAACACCAATTTCATAGCGATCATAGAAATCATTCATTATGTCTACATGCTACTGAGTAGTAATGCGTTGGGTGTTATCAAACTGGGGTATTTTGGATTGATAATCTTGGGGCATAGCCCCTAGATTTTGAGGAAGAACCAAGGGAGCATAACATGTAGCCATGATTGGAGTTGGAGGGTTGACAGGTGGTGGATTAATAGGTGGTGGAGGAGGTGGTAAAGAATGAACTATATGTGAAGGAGAGGATGGATGAAGTGATGGAGATGAAGGCCTTTGGGTGTTTATGAGAGGATACATTAGGGAAATTTTGAGGTCTAAAATGGGCCTCCTAAGGAAATTATAAAATAATAGTGCAAATAATAAAATAAGATTTGATTACATCATCAAATTTTAGAGGGAAAAAAGAAAAAACTATTTTTTAAACTCATATTTCCAACTTATCTCCCAAAGTTTTTACTCAAATTTCGAGTTGGAGTACTCATTGGATGCAAAATTTAATTTTTCATCCAAAGAGTACCCATGTTGCATAATTTTGATGGATCATGCTACATGAAAAAAGAGAAATACATGAAAAACGTGATTGCAATCACATTTTTTCATGTATTTCCAATTTTTCGTGTAGTAGCATCCATCAAAAGTATGCAACATGGGTACTCCTTAGATGAAGAATTAATTTTTTCATCCAATGAGTACTCCCGCTCGAAATTTGAGTAAAAAATTTGGGAGATAAGTTTAAAATATGAGTTGAAAAGGTAGTTTTATTATTTTATCATTTTTTAATCTTTTTACCTTTTTAATTAAAAAATGGTGAATCATCCCCCATGGTTGACATCATCATTTTGAATCCTATTGGTTCTTATAAATTTTATTTTGGTTGTAAATTTTTCTTAGGAGGCCCATTTTAGACCTCAAAATTCCCCTAATGAGTAGTAAAATTTTCAGAAGACGCTGGACTCAAAGATATTTGTTGAATTGTTTGGGATGTGTTAGCTCCCCGTAATTTGCTAGATTGATTGAGATAAAAATGGACAGGGGTAACATCAAACCAAGATTTGGAATCCAATGACCTAGCCTTCCTGGATTTAGAGAGGGATCTCTCTATTAGGTGCAAAGATGTGAACTTGTTTGCTGATTAGGGTTGATTTTAGGCTAGTTATGAAATATTGGGTTTTTTGATTGTTTTTGGCTGGGTATGATGCTTAAATAGACTAGATAGAAACAAGGAAAACTTCAAGTCATTGGGCAATGGAGTCTAACAAGGTCATGATAGGTTCATAAATGGAGCAGAGAGTATTGTAGGGAAAATCTAGCTTGGTTGGTGGATCTTTGAGGTTTGAAGGATCATGAGATGGACATTAATTTTGGGAAACAAAGTTTGACAAAGAGGAGTAAAGAATTCTCTATTATATACTTAAGCTAAGGGAGTTAGAAGAATCATAAGCATAGAGAAGAAATCAAAGGCAGAGGAAATCCTAAATTCTTTGATTCAGAGTTAAAGCAGATAATTATCCAAGACAAACATTCAAATGAAATATAGAAAGGCAAGAAACTTATTCAACTTTTGATGGATTTCATTATCAAGAACATAAAACATTAAAGATGCACAAATAACCACAATCATAGAAGGAGAGAAACTATGAACATCTAATATTATAGCTATGAAGGTTCTTTGAAACAATTAGCTAAGCAAATGCAAAGAGCATGATTGAAACAAACTTCTTTGACAAACCTAGGTAATGGTGCTTTAGAGAGATGACTCCAAGAATAGAGTTTTTCGTGGCAACAAATATGCAGGGCTAGCCATAAATCATGCTTGATACCAACTGATCTAAACCATTCAAGAAATAGAAAAGCTTAGGAAATCCTTAGAGAGAAAAAATATGGATTCTCTAACACATCCTAGCAAGAGAAAACATTAAGGCAGTGAAGAACAAACAGACCTAAGGTGCCATTAGAAAACATGTCTTAGTCTAAATTATTTGTCCTACTGCAACATAGAAATATGGAAACATAATGAAAAACTAGAAAACATGAACAAAAGAGAAACACATCACCATCAACCAGGCTTATATATCTTGCAAACAATCCTCCTCCATCAACAAACAAATCAGGGCATGCATGAGCTCCAAGACATCAAATTCTTTTCAAAACTCCAAGAGACTATGTATTACTTCATAATAAGTCATCAAAATCCAACCAAATACATAAGAGCCTCATGCTATATTTATGGATCAAATGAGGAGGTGGAAACCATAAGAGGCTTCCAGAAACCTTAATTCTGTCATAAATGTGCTTAATGACAATGCAAGGCCCGAGACACATAATAGATAAGATAATAAATGAAAAAAATCAAAAAATAACTCCTCAATCAAATCTGGAGTGATTTTTCCAAGAAAATATTAAAAAACTATTTTTCCATTAATCAGTGTCTTTTGTTGACTTTTTGGCCTAAGTCAGTCTATTTGTGCAGTGCCATTTTTGCAGAAAATAGGCTGTTTTGCGACTAGCTTTTGGACCACTTCCTGATGTCGGATTTGGCTCCGTGATAGCTCGTTGAAAATCTTGAAGAGTCTAATTTCCAAAAATTCTTGTGGTTTTCCGATCCAATATTTTTAACCCTATAAAAAATTCAAAAGTCTCCAATTTTTCATTTGCGCAGCGCCAGGCCTAAAACAAGGGCATAAAGATGTTTTTTGACCCTTTGAGGGGTCAAAACAACTCCAAATCCTCTGAATATTTGTGTGGATGATGTGCAGGTCATGAAAAATCCAAAAATTTCAAGTTTACCTCCAAAGGATGCCCCAAATTTTTGCGGAGCGCCGGTGGCGCTGCGCAAAGTAGGCCAAACATTCTCAAAAAACAAAATATTCTCCAAAATCCTTCAAAATTGGTGGAGACCATCCTTATATGTTTTTAGATAATTTTTGAGAAGCCTCAGCCAAGATTCCAAGGCTGTTATGCTCATTTTCCTCTTTTAGGTTTCTTATTTGCATAATGCCATCTCTCATTTGCGCAATGCCACTTTTTAGAGAGTATTTGGAGGCATTCCCGGTGTCAAAATTGGGCCTGTGATAGCTCATTGGAAAGATTGACTTGTATAATTTCCAAATATACAATTTTTTTCCTATTTGGAGTTTATTTTCCCAGTCAAAATTTTATTTTCCCAATACTGGTAAAAAAGTATTGAATGATGGTGCATAAATGCAGACTGCTGGTGCAGACCACGTTTGGATGCCTTCCTCAATTAAAAATTGAGCTCATGATAGATCATTGGAAATATATTCAAGTATAGTTTTCATTTGAATCATTAAGAAAGTCATTTGGACACTCCAGCTGTGAGAAAAACTGATTTTCCCAAGGTTACTCTAGAAGTGTAGAATTTCTCTTGTGACACTTGTATTTTTGACATTGATCCCAAACCATGATACCTGTGTAAAACCTGAAGGAGGTTTTTCTTCTTGAACATATTATGGACAAAAATATCTCTCATGTTTTCCAAATCCATCTCTGTTTGGTCAGAAACACAGTTTGAAGAAAAACTAGCCCCAGGTGTGACACATGGCTTGTCTCTTGGAATGAATTCTTGGAAAATAATGGAGGCATGATTTTTTTTAGCTGGTATATAATTATTATTGCTGAAATGATCTATAAAATGAATCCTTTACTATTGTGCCTCCTTTTCATATCAATCCATAGCTTAGTTGGAAGAGGAAATTAGTGTTTGGTGTAGGGGATTTAGGACTGCCTTGCAGAGGGAGGGGAATGAAGGGGTTAAGGGTTGTCTAAATTCTTGGGGAAATTTTGAGAGATAGGGATAGATGTTAGGGAGTAGTGGAAAGTGAAATTTCAAGAATTGAGTGAGGGGAAGGGGTCCAAAAGGTCAAAACACAGGCCTAGTCTCAAAAGTGTCAAATTGTGGCAATAGACTAGGTTTTGTAGAAAAATGATGATTTTGAGGGATAGGAGTGATGGGGAGTGTTTGTGAAGGTATATTAAAGATAGGAGGAGGTGTAAGAGCATAAAGATACAAGCCTTGTTGATTATTTAATCATGGAGGTTGTGAAACCAAGAAAATTTCCCTAAAAAACCCTAGTTTTCATATCTCCCTTGTTGCAAGATGCCATCATTGAGTAGAAAACCTCTTACTTTAACAATTTCTTCTGCTGGTTGGCCTCTTATTACTTCTGCAAAAGTGTCAAGATATCCCATTACCTTATGTGCATACTTTTGAAGCTAAATGGTAGTATTTTTGGAGATGATGATGACCTTGAAAAACATGAAACCCTAATTGACCTAGTGGGGATTCTTTGACCTCTCTTTGACTGAAAATTGGTTTGGGATCTTCAAGTGTAAAAACAAAGTATTGAAAAAGTGGTGTATTGAAGATCCAAAATACAATGTACTTGATTAAATATCTAAATATTCTACAGAGATAGTTTAGGGACCATCAATACTTGAGGGACTTGGGGATCATGGGCATGAGTTAAGCTTGTAGGAAAACCCTAGGTGGAAAATGGAGTTATGGGCAAGGCAAAAACTGAGTGATGACGTTATAGGTGGGAAAAATAGGATGTAGATGAGTGGCATAAGCCTATGAGGTGTTTTTTAGAAGTGGTAGGTTGACCATGGAATGAAAAAATAGTAGAATAGTGAAAAATTGCTCTAAGGATAATGAAGGCAGTGAGATTTCTAGAACTCACAATGTTCATGAATTTTGTTTCTAGAAATCTAGGATAGACATTTAGTCATCTACAAAGGCAAAAAAATTACTGATGACTAATAGGATGTAATGGATGAAGCAACAATATTTAATGCGGACAATTCTACTATTTGTTGGAGATAGGCATCTGTAACTACTGAAGTGAAGTCTAATACCAAATCTTTGAGGATCTTAAAATCCTGGACAATTTATTGATCAAATTTTGTTAAGGAAGGCAGAATTTTAGGTGAATTATGGATGCAAAATTGATTGGTCAATGACTAATGTATCTGCCCAATTTAGGGATTTGATTCAAAATAGGCTTCTCTCAAACTTTAAGTCAAAGTCGATATATTGTAAGGTTCCAAGCTTATTAGAGAGGGATTGTGCTCTAGGGAGAGGAATATTACTTCCCTGGATTTCTGATGAACTGATCTGTTTGACTGATTTCTGTGAAGTATCCTTAAATATTTTTTCCAATCCTTTGAGGATCATCCACTATTTCAGGAGGTTTGGGATTAGGATGGGATCTTGTATAAGGTCTCTTGGAAGTTAGTTTAAAAAATTAAAACACACACTATAAACTGTAACTCACACAAATCTTTTGAATTTGAAATTGCACACTATATTTACAAAAAATAAAAAAGATAGCAATCTCGATGAAATATTAATACAGTGATTATTTAACCAAAGATTGAATTTGAAAGAAATTATGATTGATTTCAATTCTTCCCCAGTATGGTCGCCACTATGTTAGCGTTCTGTAATTTCTAGAGATTGTGAGAACTAATCACATAGGCCAACATCAAAACAACTTTGGAAACTAGGATCTAGCCATGCCAGCGTAAGAGAGGGCTCTCTCTATAAGATTTATCTTTGTTTGGATAAGTTTTAGGCTAGTTATGATAGAACTTGGGGCTTTGAGTATGTTTTCGATTTTGGAAGATTGATTGTATTCAATTTATTAATATCTATTGGGCAATGGAGTCAGAATATTACTGGATGGTTACATCAAATTTTCATAGAGTAAACACAAGGCAAGTTAGGAGTATTTACTGCATCTTTTCGAATTCATAAATGGATTATGACATAAATATGAAGAAATTTAGCATAACTAAAGAGCGATTATGAATTCTTTAGTTTGTCTTTCAGTGGAAAACATAATGATTGTAAATGTAGCCATAATAAGGTACTCAAAAGTAAATCATGTTCGTCATGATTTCTGCTTTACAATTAGAATTCAGATGATTACACTGAAATATGAAAATGAAACATAAGAACAGAGGAAAAACATCACCAGTGTTTAAGCCATAAGAATCCTGTGAATGGTCTGGTTATTATTGATGCTCCATTGCTTTGGAAAATCTTACAGTACTCCAGAATACAGTAATGATTATGATATCAATCAATCAACCTTTGATACTTCCAAAACTGAAGTATTTATATAGAAAATTACAATCATACTGTCTCTAACAGACTTGGAATAAAAAACTATAATTATTACAAAATTATAGCTTCGGTGTAATATGCTGTGCAACGCAGGTGCTGATGTAGTCGGAAAGTTAGGACGTGGACCACTATTTACTGATGTGCTGGAAAATGAACTATTGTATGAACGGAGTGCTGAAAGCATTTTTCTGTCCGACTCGATCTTTCTGTCTTTTTGTCACCCAGAATCCTTTTTCCGTGTTAAAACCTTTTTGTAAAGAAAAAAACGTGAAAAACCAATATACGGGACTTGAAATCTTTTAAATTCAATTTTGAACCCGCATCGCATTCGCGCACTTTGCAATATTTAGAGTTTAATTTTATGAATAATGTTATCGACGATGCGATGTGAAGTGGGAGTTGAGGTGTAGGGCAGGTGGGACCAGACCGCATAGCAAATCACACATTTTAAAGTTTAGCTGTAAGCAGGGAGGTAAACTCTAAATCCTGCGAAGTGTGACGAGCGGGGAGGGCGTAGTGACGTGGCAGGTAAGGTGGGACCAGACTGCATCACAAATCGCAAACTTTAAGTTTTAGTTATAAGTGCGGGGGTTAAATCCTAAAACTTGTGAAGTGCGGGGAGAGGGACCCACTACAATCGACATATTTTATATATCGACTAATGTTCTTTGTAGTTTCATATGATTTGTGGTATGATTGCAAACGACTATGAAGTGGGGGGCAAAGATGCTATGGTGGGGCCAACCATCGCATCACAAGTTAAAGAAAATAGACTGCGAGCACTTAAAAGGTAAGTTAAAAAAATGTGATGCGATAAATCGCAAATCGACAATCATAGGTTTTAAAGTTTAGTTGCGATGGGAAAAGATTTATAATATGCGATCTGCGATGGATGGCAGGGAATAAAAGGTAACGTGGAGGGATGACCCACTTTAATTGCAATCGAGGAATAGGAAGCATGAGTAAATAATGATATAGTGGTGAAAGGTAAAGTGGAATTAAAGCAGAAAAAGTTGGAAAAGGTAAAATTGAATGTTTTCAAAGGAAAATGAAATCGCAGAGAAGTGTGGCGGGTAAAATGGGTCCCACTTCATCATATATTGTCCTTCGAAAGGTTTGTAGGAGACGAAAATCAAAGGTTTTTTGGTATTTGACCTATGGGAAAAGTGTTTCGAATGTGCGGGATTATAATGAAATGTAAGGAAATATATGAACGGGGAAGGAAATGTAAATAAAGGGAAATGAATGAAATGAAAGTATGGGGGGATATATGCTATGGTTTAAAAATTTAGGGTATAAGTTACTAATCAAAAGTTAAACCATACAAATAATTTTTCCATAGGCGCATTTAGACTAACAACCAATCAAAAACTTTAAAATAGAATAAACCTTTTCTTTTTATTTCTTGCTTCCCTAACATTTTGTTTTTCCTCCTTTGTTTAGAGCATCTAACACCTAACATTTTATTTTTCCTTCATTATTTAGAGCATTTACCACCTAACATTTTATTGACGTGGATGCCTATAAAAATAATAATCTTCCTAACATTTTCAACTTTTTCATTCTTTTGCATCCATATCATACCTTATCATTTTGAAAATTATTCAACTACTTGTGCTAACTTATCAAAAACAAATGATGTTACAACATCTCCCTTGGTTCAGATTAAACTATTGAACCAATTTTATTTTCTATCTAACTAATTAATCTGTCAAGATTACACACTTTGACAAATTATTTTTTCATAACCTATTGACAAGCAATTTAAACCTAATTCAATCATGCTTAAACCATATGATTGGATTTTATTGAACTATTGTGGCATTTTAAACAAGCTGCACACATCTAATTTTCAGAAATAAGCTAAACTAGGAGTAGTGGCATTTGGATGTGCAACACTTTTAGAATTTATTGTTTTTCTTCTTTTAGATGGGGTTCACATCTTATATTTTTATTTATTTATAACATATACTCTCTTTTGATTTTTTATGTTACTTATTTATTTATTATTTATTATTTTTTATTTTTAAAAATTATTTGCAGATTGGAAATCATTTTACGAAATAAATTTTACAGATAGAATAAACTTAGTCACCTTGAGATCCTATGAAATATAGGACCCTAACAGGTAGGTTCTTCCAGTTGATAAGGTATTTTTTGATTACTCGTGATCACAATTTCTTTTCCCTAGTGGTGATGATTCCTTTTGGTTCTAAATGATCTTCCCTTGATCATCTGATGTCGGGAGTGTCCTCTACGTCGCTTGGTGTTTTCTTAGTGTTTTTTTAAGGCAAATACAAGGAAAATTTTGTGAACACGACTTTTATCAAGAAGGCTTAACCTATATGCTACTTGGTTGATCTTTGTGTTAATTTGAAATGGTCCATAGAAATTTTGTGCCAATTTGTTTTTTACCTTCTGTTTTATTGAAAATTGCTTGTAACATTGAAGTTAAACAAATACCCATTCTCCAACCTCAGATTCTCTCTGTTATGTTTTGGTTAGCTTGTTGTTTCATGCGATTTATTGCAATATTTAGATTTTCCTTTAATGCTTAAAATAATTTTTGGGTTTCTTCTAATTGATCTTTAACTGTTGAAAATTTTGTCTCAATAATGGTAAGGTCCTTCCATTTAGGAGGCTCATAACCGTAGATAGCTTAAAATGGGGTCATTTTTGCTAAAGTGTGATAAGTGGAATTGTACCACCATTCTGAAAGGTGTGACCATTGAGCCCACTTATTTTGTTTGTCCATTGGATAACAACAAAGGTAAGCTTCTAAAAATTTATTGAAAACTTCTGTTTGACTGTCTGCTTGAGGATGGTATGCTTAACTCATGTTGAGGTTCAATATGTTTGAAAAATTCCTTCCAGAAATTCCCCTTAAATTTGGCGTCTCTATCACTGACAATGAGCTTGGGAAACCCATGTAGTTTGTAGACATTCTTGCAAAATGTTTCAGTGATTTGCTTTGCTGAGTCTAATTTCTTCATTCCTATGAATTGTGCATACTTGGTGAGTCTACATGAGTAGTCCTTCGATAAAGTCCATTGATATTTATTCCCACTTTTGGTTTGGAATATTTAAGGGATAGAGCAGTTCGGGGGTCATAATGCTCTCATTTTTATTTCTCTGGCATTGATCACACTGCTACATATTTTTGAATATAATTATTCATTCCCTTCCAGAAAAAATATTGGCGTGCATTATAATAGGTTTTAAAGAAACCTATATGTCCTGCTGATAGTGAATCATGCGACTCCTTGAGAAATTGGACTTAAAATTTGGAATTTGGGCTTAGGTAAATTCTTCCTTTACTCCAAAGAATATTGTTTTTACATTTGAATTTTGAATTTTGAACAACATTTTTGATTATAACACATGTTTCTAGATCTTTTGCATACTCCAAATTTGGTTAAGCCACTTTGGAGCTGCAATCAAAATTGCAAGTAATAACGACTCTTCATCTTTTCTAGATAGAGCATCTACTACTACATTGTATTTCCATTTCTTATGTAATATATTCATGTCAAAGGCGACAAATTTTTCGATCCTTTTTTTTTTCTTTTTCTGTTCTATAGATTTTTTTTTTTGCTGGAGAAGGTGTTGAAGGCTATTATTTTTTGTTCGTATTAAAAAATACTTCCAGAAAGTTATTGTCTCTGCTTGGCTAATGCATGCATAATGGTGATCATTTCCTTGTTTTTTTCCTCAGGAAAAATCATAAATTTCATTAATAATATGAAAATTACATTCTGTAAATGCTATAGGGCATATGCATATATGTCAGCTTAAAATTGCATTCAAAAATAGATATCAGTAACTGTTCCAAAAAATAATAGAGTGCTGTGTAAATTTGCAAATGATAGAGCTGTACATTAACAAAAAGATATAAATAGTTGTCCCATAAAAAAAAATGATATGAATCTTCAGAAGTTAGGGTGCACCTGCCCCTTATGCAGGTGCATCTTCAAATGGCTTGTGGAAGAAATGATAAAATTGGTGTTCATTTTTTTCCTGTATCTCCCATTGGTCATTTAATAAGTGTGTTGCCTCCTTGGAAAGTGAATCGGAAATTTGATTCCTTTCCCTGTATATATGATGACAAGAGATAAAGTCAAAACGAGATTTTAGTTGGTAAACCTCTTCCAAAATATTCTACAGTGTGTGCACGTGACATTTTGTATGTAGATTGAACCAGTCAATGATGGTATTTGAGTCTCCAAATATATGAACTCTATTGCAATCTTTTGTGAGTACAATTGATATAAGAGCTCGAAGACAAGATAGTTCAACATAATTGTTTGCATGCTTACCCAGGCCAATATTAACCTTGTAGAAATTTTGATCTGTAAGGTACATGATTGCCCCCCCTCCACAACCAAAGTGTTGTGAAGATCCATAAAAATAGGCCCAGGGAAAGGATTTATCAATGGATTTAGGAATGTTGGTCCATGGAGAAGGGTGAGGAGGGTCATATGGGATCATATGGGAAATGGTGGAGATGTGGGTAGATATGACCAGCCAGGAAGGGAGTAGATCACGGAGGATGGAATGATTGCGAGAAATCCAAATGCCCCAACAGATTAGGATGGGAAGGTTGCAGAGTTTATGTGGGTGAGAGTTGTGCCACCATGATTACCAGGCTTGATTGACAGATGGACCCGACCATATCATGTGGAGGTTTTGGGCAGCTAACACTTGGGTCCAAAGAGATAGCCTGACAAAGCAATGAAGAAAAAGATGGTTGAAGTCCTCCACCACCTCTTTACAGAGTGTGCACTAAGAAGGACAGATGAAGGAACACTTTTGAAGGTATGCCCCAGTGGGGATCTTGTTGGAGAGAATGCACCACATTAATAATTTGGCCTTTTCTGGACACTTCAATTTCCATAATGGGGTCCACCACCAACACAGTGCCAATGGTCAACGGGGATCATATATATGCAGATATTCGTCCTTCGGGGTGTATTTTCCATGTTTGTAGATTTCCCATATGATATCATCATATCTATTAGTAATTTGAACATGTTTTTTAGCCAGTGCAGATGTGAAGTGTTCCCAATCATCATCCCATTGGTGGTGGATATGTAGATCATGGTAGCTCTTCCAACCTTGAGAGAAAATGGTCGAATTTTCTCGGTCAGCCACCTGATCAAGGTTATGAAAACCAACATTTTTCAATGAGAGAATAAATTTTGGTGGTAGGATGTGAGAATTATCATTACCTGACCAAGGTTCACATCCAATATGGACCAGCCCACTAGAAGCCACATTCAAAGCCAATCCATTTATAATGTGTTCAATGGAATTCAAGATGGCCATCCAAATGGTTGAGATATTTTTTCTATGCCAATGCCTGACTCTGATCCATTCAATTGGCTGTGATGGATGAATGTATTTGTGGATGAAAACCTTAGTCCAAAGGCTATAATCTGTCTGATCTGCCACCCCAATTTAGTAGCCATCACCATGGATAAAGAAGGAAGGTATTTGATACTCCATACCCCACACTTCTTCGGAAGGGAAATGAGGTTCCATCTAGCCCAAGGAAAAGTATGTCCATCCTTTGTTCCATTCCATAGGAATCGACAACAGATTCTTTGAATCCTGCTTAGAATTCCCTTAGGTATCTGGGCCAAGGACATCCAGTAAACGGAGATTTCCTCCAGGACTGATTATATAAGTACAAAACATCTAAAAAAAGAGAGCCATCTATGGTGCCAAGTATTAAGTCTCTTGAAAATATTTGCAATCAGCTAGGTCCAATAAACAATTATGTAATTAGCTAGCTTTAGATGGAAACCAAAGTATTTAATACCTTCCTCAAATCTCATAAAACTAACAGGAAATTTCTGCAAAGCATAGTGGATCTCATGTGGGGTACATCCATGAGTGGTGATAGTAGATTTTGAGTTATTTCAAGTCATACTTGCAGCTTTGTAGAACAATTGCAGAGATGAGTTGATAACCATTGTATTACCAAGGGATATGTTCAGAAATATGAGGACATCATCCACAAAGAGCAGATGTGTCAAAATACAATTTTTTGTGATTTTAATAGCTTTTATCCTACTTCAATCCCTTTCACCAATCAGACATATGCTCAAACCTTCCATAACTAGTAGGAATAGTAGAGGGAGAGTGGACGCCCTTGTTAGAGACCCCGTTAAACATGGAAGAAATTGATTGGTGCTCCATTAATAAGGACACAGTATGAGACAAAATTTATGTAGCACATGATCCAGTTAATGACCGAGATGGGGAATCCAAGGTGTGTGAGGAGCATTCTGATGTAGAGCCAACTAGTTTGATCAAATAATTTTGAAAGATCAATCTTAAGAATAATTCATTTGATATTTTTTTTATGCATAGAGTGTAGTCCCTCCCGTGCAACCCCAATGGCTTCATGAATCTGTCTGTTCTCTAGAAATGCATATTTCTCAGGGGAGATATGTTCAGATAGGAAAGGTTTGAGTATGTTGGCAACAATTTTGGCCATGATTTTGTAAATGCAATTAAAATTTGATATAGGGAAAAAGTATTTAAAAGAAGTGGGAAGGTCAGATTTAGGGATGAGGGCAATGAATGTAGAGTTGAAGGCTTGGTACATTCATCCAGTAATTTTGGTTTCTTCCACCACCTCCAGTAGCTCTTGTCCCAGTAGTTCAAAGAAGGCCAGATAGAATTCCACTGACCATCCATCAGGGCCAAGACTCTTGTATTTTTTGAACCATTTATGGGCTGCCTCTAGTTCTCCCATGGAAATATGCTTATATAGGTCCTCAGCAGTATCCCTGTCCACATACCTTGGGAAAAATCTAGCAATTTTGATGGTTTCAAACAATGTTACTTCCCGAGGGGCTTTGTAGAGGTTCATGAAGTGTGTGGTGCCTAAATTGGCCAGCTATTCAAAGGAGGAGGCATATGTAACATCCTCATTATCAATTTCCCACATGGTATTGATGGCCTGACAACCTCTGGAAAATTTATGAAAGCATTTGTTGTTTTCGTCCCCTGATTTTTACCAAAGGGCCTAGATTTTGAGCCTCCATGTTTCTTCCATGTCCTTGAGGATTTTGATACGATCCGATTCCAATTTGATGATAAATTATTTGGTAGAATCGAAGGAGAAACCACCATTGAGAGGGTCCTCGAGTTGAGAAATCTCCCACTCAATCTTTTCTAGATCAAGGTCATCCTGTCTTCTCTTGTCTTTGGCCCAATTAATAGATATCCTCTTAATAAAATGTAACTTATTGGAAAAGGAGGCTGAGCAGGAGAGGTCAATATTATTTGGTGCATTCCATCGAGCTTTATTAATCATTATATTATAATCCTCATCCTATAGCCACACCGAACATAACTTGTAGGGGGAAGCTGGTTTAGTGGAGTCTCTAGAGATCTCAAGGTAAATAGGGGATTGATGTGATATTCCCCTAGATCGAACCCATTTTATATATGATACCAAATGTTGTAGCAAGCCTTCCTTGATTAGAAATATATCTAGTCTGCGAGCAATAATTTCCTCTCCAGTGCGCCTGTTGCGCCATGTTGGGCTGGGGGAATCCATTGTAGGATTAGCCAGATGATGGAGTGAAATTAAGTTTCTGAAGAAATCTATTAGGGAGTCCACGTGGGCATTGGGTCCTCAATATTCGACTAGACCCAAGGAGAAGTTGAGATCTCCCGCAAAGATGATGTTTTCTGCTTGCATGAATGATGACTGGAGTAAGGAAAGCCAAAAATCCTATCGATGTTGACAGGGTCCATACACATTTACCATCCTTAACTCATACCCAAGCTGTTAAGAGAAAATTTATGCTACGAGTACACCATCCCTTTCCCAAATGTTTTTGTGTCTAATAACCCGTGGGTTATAGCCCAGAGAAATACCTCCTGATCGCCCATGGGCATCTAGAGCATGAAAAATACAGGAAGGGAAAAGAGAAGAGAGCGAAACAATGATGGTATCAGATGGCCCAAGGGTCTCTTGCAGGAACATGATATCCACTTTGACATAGTAAAAAAGACGCTTAATGACTAGGTGATTTGTAGGGCTAGCAAGCCCTTGACAGTTGAAGGAAAGGCACTTCATTGGGTAACCACAGGAGGGGGATTTATTTCTCTAAGAACCCCTTCAATGGAGAGTTTATTGCCAACCGCAATGTCTAAAACAACATTTAGAATAGCCTTAGAAATATTTGAGTGTCGACCTCGAGAGGGTTTAATCAGAATGTGGGGTGGTTTAGGTCTGGTGCCCAAACCAACATGAGCAGGAGTGTGTCGAGGACAGAGGTTATAGGGGTGGCTGGTCAAATATTCAGATGGGACCTCCACAGGGGATGAAGTGGAAGGAGGGGGGGGCGGAGGTGATGGGTGGAGGGGGGGAAGAGTATACATCCAGGGAGAATACAATGGAGTGCACGATTGATGATACATGAATACCAGATGGAAATGAATTAGAGAAAATGTATGATGCAGGTGAAGACATGAGAGATGATAAATTAAGAGGAGGGAGAGGAGAGGTACTAGTGCCAGGAGGATGTCCCGATGCTGCAGCTACTGTCATGGATCTGGTAATCTTAGTAGAAGAGCAGGTGGCAGGAACATTCATAGCCCCAAAGGGTGGCAGGTCCTGTAAAGATGAGAGAATACCTGACGATTGATTCTCCCTATTCAGAGAAAAAGTGATCGGATCTTGTGGAGCACTGAGGCCTATAGAGGCAGATGCAATGGAAACATTTGTGAGCAGTGGGAAATCCTTAAATACATGCCCAACCTTGTGGAATCATCTTCATATGAAAGGTACTCCTTCGTAGTCCAAAATTTGAATGCGGGTAGTATTCCTACACTTAATTTTAAGAGATTCCTCCAATCCTTCCCTAGTATCCAGGTGTACCAGAATGTGAGAAAAATCCATCTTTCCCGAGTTGATGTAGGATCGATCATGGTCTAGATAGTTTCCCAGGATATTACCAATGCTGGTAAATATCTCCTCCTTTCAAAGGTGCATAAGCAAACCAGGGAGGCACACCCAAATGGGGCTGGCCCCCAGGTGTTCCCTCTTTGGATCAAATAAGGGACTCCATCGCTTGAGATGCACAGGAGCAATTTAAATGTGCCAAAACTGTGAGAGAACCCAATCAGCGAGGTTCTTTTATGTGAATTGTATGGAAAACCAACCCTTTGTCAATTTAAAAACAGTTGGGAGTTCTTGCAGGGTATTGCCCCAAATCTCTGATACCCATTGTCTAAGACTCTTGGCACTATATTTCCGACCTTGAAACCTACCCACCAAAACCTTGTCCACTTTCCCCATCACATCTGCCATTTGTAAACCTTCAACAAGGGTGAGCTGACTGCCTTTGTTGCAGACCCTGACGCACTTGGTCTTCCTGGCCGCACAAGGATTTGTACTAGTTGAGTGTGGCTCCAAGGCAACCGAGGATGGAGGAGTAGTGACTGAGGTAGAGGTTGAGGGGATATGGAGGTCAGTGAGGCAAATGTTTAAATGACCAGATGGAGGGCATGATGAAGCGGGATAAGTACAAGGGGGAGGAGAGGAAGCATAGATCAGAATAAGGATGGCCAGATGAAGTGCACTAGAGTACCCGAGGCTAGAAATAGCAGGGGGGGCCCTAGGGGGTCACAATGTGGGAGATTAGGGCCTGAGGGTTCTAGAAGTGACAGAGGGAATGTCTGAGGCATGAACGCGAGGGATGACGATGATGGTAGACGGAGATCCAGAGAGAGAATGTGGTTGTATTCAGCAGCTGTAAGGATAACATAGGA
Source organism: Pinus albicaulis (assembly GCA_034641835.2). Lineage (NCBI taxonomy): Eukaryota > Viridiplantae > Streptophyta > Pinopsida > Pinales > Pinaceae > Pinus > Pinus albicaulis. The sequence continues at coordinate 55,917,233 of CM076580.1, read as the reverse complement.
GGTTACAATGTTTAGGTTTGCTACCATGAAGGATTCAAAATCTGAAAGAGAGTAGGAAGAGGTAGGGTGTACTAGAGAAACCCTAGATAACCCATCAAGAAAAAATGAAGTAACAACCAACAGGGTGCATGGAATACCTATAGAATATTGAGGAGGGTCTAACCAGATGTTAGCCGATGTAATATTCCAATTTTAGCATGCAGCTAATTGGAATATTGATTTTTGTCTTTTACATATAGAAGTTTAATAAATGGGTAAGGAGGCCCATGCATAACAAAAATATGAATAAAATACCTCATGGTGTGAAAAGGGATCATAATAGGAGCTGGATTTCACACCCTCATGTGTGAAAAGGGGCATTTGCATGTGGACAAGGTCAATTTTGACCAAGTCAATAGTGCTGGGATAGGAGGTGGAGATTATCTTTTGAGACAACGCAGAGATAGTGGGAGGAAGATTAATTGAAGGAGGAAACTCTAATGAATGGGACCCATGGTGAGAGGGCTTCCATTTTTTTAAAAGGAGGGCAAGGCAGCCATAGTAAGACATGTTATGGATTGTTGATTTTGTGGTCGGGTTAGACTATTATGCATTCTCTTGCTATTTAGTAGAGTTACTGTGCTGCTTAGCACAAGGAATTCCTGTTTAGGAATTCATTCTCCTTTCAAGAGAGGCCTCTTGAGGGATCTTGGACTTCATTTCTCCACTTTCAGGCTTAAGGCCAAGCCACCTCCTTCAGCTACAACGTTATTTCTACTGAAGTATAACATTGTGTTGCAGGGTGTTGCAGTGGAGGTTCCACAACACCACTTCCGGAGCTTGTTTTTCAGAGGAGGAGGCTTTATTTACTTTGGAGGATAAGTGAGGAATATTTCTGAGCTGATTTCACTATCTTTGGCATTAGGCCAACCATTTCCATCATCTACAGCGCAGTCCCTCTCCTTGACTACGTTATTTGAGAGAGCATCTCCAGTGAGGGTTTGCAGTGTGTGTTTGGAGGGTGAGATATTCAGTGCTAGGATTAGCCTTTCACTTGGAAGATAAATTGGAGGAGCTTTTTTCATCTTGTGCATCATCTACAACCATCTCCATCCAGTTCGTGAGTTGCAACTGCTACTCAGTCTTGAGACTGCAACTCCGACATTTTTGCCATTTTGCATATTTCAGGAAATCCTTTTCGGATTGTCTTGAAATTCAGTTTGGGAGTCTAGATCTCCACTCTCAACATTTTTTGGGCCCTATATTTGTATATTTGTTTATTGACACTTCCCAGCAGTAGTATCTCTAATAAAAATGCACTGTCATAGCCTTGAGCATTTCCTGTGTAGCAGTGTACTTCATTTTTATGTACATGTTTCCTCTAGTCTTGTGTTGCCTAACTTGAGAGATTGTTTCCTCAAGATCTTGTATACATTTGCTGCTATAGAACCAAAATGATGGCTATTTGGTTCTTCTTACATTTTATGTGTTGATTTATCATTGCTACTCCATTTTCATGTTCATGTATTGTTGCATCCCCATCTTGGGATATTACGGTGGTATCAGAGCATAATCTTGGCTCAGCCTGTGGAATCTTGGCCAATATGCTATCTAGAAGACAAGAAGAAGAAAATATGAATAGAAAGAGGACTCCATTCTTTAGAGGAAGAAAGGAGGAGAAAATTCCAAAGTTTCTGTCTCAAACTTTGCAGAAAATTCATGAAGATCTTAAGAAGATGAGGAAGGAGATGTGTAGAGAATCTCCAAGAGGGTTTGAATCTGAAACAAACTATATATTTTCACATAATGAGTGTGAGCATGCAGCCACACACCATGATTCAAAATGCAGTCGTATGCCCAGATTTTCCATGAGAGAGATGGAAGAAGAAGGAATGACTAGAAGGGAAACTCTTAGTGATTTTATGCAAGATTATAAGTCTCAAGCTCAAAAGTTTAGAGATCATATCACTTTTCTAGAGTTTTGAAAGATCAAGGTGAAGAGAAGCAAGCAACATGATAGGGGCAGATTCCTTATTTCTACTTTTTATGGTTCACCTACATGTTCAGCTAGAGCTTGGGCGGAGGAGCTAGACTCCTATTTGCAGCAACATCACATTTCTGAAGATGAAGCCATCAAGGTTGCAGCACTGCATTTTGGAGGTAAGGCCTATGCATGGTGGATATTTGAGTCTTTTTATTTGAAGACTGCAAATACTTCTTATTATGCTAGGTTCGCTAAGACATTAGTGGAAACATTTGATGGAAAACTTTTTGAAACACATGTGGTGGAGCTAAACAAACTTAAACAAACAAAAACCTTGCATGTGATGGAGGAAACCATAAACTCAACTCCACTTCAGAAAAGCATTGACGAGGTTGATATATTGCATCATACCTTGATAGAGGCAAGACATCTGTCTCATATTCTTGAGCAAGAGGGTATGGAGATCCCTTTTTCAAAAGAGGATCAAATCATTGGAAGGTTTCCCATACACATTGATGAGGAAGAAGAAAACATCGCTGTCATGTCTAGAGTTCATCTAGCACCTCATGCAGAGGAAGAGGGAGCTCTTGCTCCAACAGGAGGGATTCTTGTATCATTGCAAGGAATTCCCTAGGATCTCATATGTGGAAATCAATGAACAACTCATGATCAACATGTACCATTGATGATTGATTGTGGAACCATGCAGACACAAGGAGGAGGTAGGGAGGATGACCAACATCATTTGATGAGGAGCACACACCTATATATATGACAGAGGGTTGATTAATATAAGAGGGAGATTGGATTGTGCAGTGAGGGTAGGGTAAACTCTGTCAATTCACATATGCAGTATACTCTTGATCTTGATGTCTCATTATATGGAGGCATTTCATCGGGGAGACCACCAGATCAGCAGAAGGGGATGGATGCTTCACATTTTGAGACACCACTCATTGATTTTAGAGGAGTGGAGACCTTGGGAGAGCTTGGTACAGCGCTAGGAGTCTTGGGTAGACTCAAGGAGGAGAGAAGCATACTCTCAACATCATCATTACCCACTCTCATTTCAGATTCTGCGCTGTGGCAGAAGCAATAGGGGAAGGATAACAGCCTTCCAAATTGCATCTTTGGCATGGGAGATGTCAAAGAAGAGGAAAACCATATGAAATATGATCTTCATGATAGTTCATCAATGCTGTCACTATGGAGCATAGATCCATATTGGAATTCCCAGCTATTGGTGGAGTATTCCAAGGATCTGTTTGCTTGGATGATATTGGATGACCAATTGCATGAGGAGGGGTATTCAGTTAGAGATGGGGTCATCCACTATCATGGTAGGATATTCTTATCTAGAGCTTCCAAGCTTAAGGAGAAGTTGGTACAAGAAGAACATGAAGATTTCCTTTTCAGCCACACTTATTCTATGAGAGCATACCACACCATCATGGAAGGGTACTTTTGGGAAGGCTTTGAGGAGGAGATGTATCAACATATGAGGAGATGCATGGATCATGTGGAGATGGAGGAGATACATAAATCTTTGGAAGAGTTATCACAACCACCTCTTTTCTCTTTGAGGATGAGAGGAGACTCATCTATGAGCCACTCCATTGGCAAGAGCAAGACATATGGTAAGGGTATTGTTTGTTTGCATAATGACTTGTATAATGTATATATGCATCCCTTAACCATATATGTGCAGGAATTTACTCAAGGGAGGAGCATTATTCCTTCTAGACTTCATGGTCTACTTGAGGCCATGAGTAGTTTTGATGGCCACTCCCTAGGAGGACTTGGGGAGGATATTTTTCATGGAGAACATACTTACCTTGTACCATACATCATTCACTTTATCCAAACACATGAGGAGAGTGGGGCAGCAAGAAAGTGGTTGAGAAACCACACTTTTTGTCATTATCTATTGCAGCTGAGGGTCAAAATGCGTTGGTTTCATTTGAGGGAACATTGTCCTTCTCCATTACTACATTTGGCAGCAAGTATGATTCTTATTATGATTCCATATGTTGTTGTTGTTCTCATTTTTATTGGGAGGATGATTGGGGGAGAGACACATTGGATGGGTGTGTCCTTTGGGGAAGAGGATTCCCAGATTTTCTGCACTACATGTTCTAAGGGGAGCATGGGAGATGATATGGCCAGCACAACAAAACACTTGTCTCTTTATGAGGTGGGCAATAATATTGATTGGAGCACTTGAGCTATGACTCTCATAAATCATTGGGAGAAAATTTTCTATGAGTCACCATGTCATGCTGTGCAACAAAAGTTAAGAAAAATGCGCTGTAACCACTTGGAAGACTATTGGTACCTTTCAGCTCTACATGAAACCTTTAGTATTCCACTCACTTGGATGCCATATGATGGTGATTTTCCATTCATCATATATGGGATGGTTTGGGCTAGCATGATTCACAACGTTGAAGGGAAGATATTTGGAGATTCAGTTTTCTTCTTTCCACTTGGAGGCAACACTTTTGCAGCCTAAGAGCAGAAAATAATCTACACTTATCATAAGTGGAGAGGAGGACAACGTGGGGTAGGCTATTTTGTCTACCATGATCATATTTTCATCCCACCTACATTTAAGGAGCTCAAGGTGGAGGATGTTCTGTATGAGTTACCATTTTGGAGGGTGGCTCATTTTGTATGGATGATAGCTTGGGGACGGGAGATTCATATGGGGATGGTAGATCCCAATGTATATCAGACCTCATGCCTCAAGAAGGCATTTAGACAACCCTTTGTTTCCTCCATGGATTTTTTACATGATGATAGCTATTTGGGATGCACACCAAAAGCTAGCTTGCATGCTTGGGGGGGACAACTTGGAGATATATTGATGAGACAAAATATTGATCCTTGGAGAATTTTATCATATGAGGATTCTACAGGGGAAGAAGAGGGGGCTCTTCAGTTCTATGCTTGTAGTGGCTTGAGGACAAGCAACATTTGGGAGGGGAGGACTGTAATATTCCAAGTTTAGCATGCAGCTAATTGGAATATTGATTTTTGTCTTTTACATATAGAAGTTTAATAAATGGGTAAGGAGGCCCATGCATAACAAAACTATGAATAAAATCCCTCATGGTGTGAAAAAGGATCATCATACGAGCTGGATTTCACACCCTCATGTGTGAAAAGGGGCATTTGCATGTGGACAAGGTCAAGTTTGACCAAGTCAACAACGCTGGGATAGGAGGTGGAGATCATCTTTTGAGACAACGCAGAGATAGTGGGAGGAAGATTACCTGAAGGAGGAAAATCTAATGAATGGGACCCATGGTGAGAGGGCTTCCATTTTTTTAAAAGGAGGGCAAGGAAGCCATAGTAAGACATGTTATGGATTGTCGATTTTGTGGTCGGGTTAGACTATTGTGCATTCTCTTGCTGTTTAGTAGAGTTGCTGTGCTGCTTAGCACAAGGCATTCCTGTTTAGGGATTCATTCTCCTTTCAAGAGAGGCCTCTTGAGGGATCTTGGAATTCATTTCTCCACTTTCAGGCTTAAGGCCAAGCCACCTTTTTCAACTACAACGTTATTTCTACTGAAGTATAACATTGTTTTGCAGGGTGTTGTAGTGGAGGTTCCAAAACACCACTTCCGGAGCTTGTTTTTCAAAGGAGGAGGCTTTATTTCCTTTGGAGGATCAGTGAGGAATATTTCTAAGCTGATTTCACTATCTTTGGAATCAGGCCAACCATTTCCATCATCTACAACGCAGTCCCTCTCCTTGACTACGTTATTTGAGAGAGCATCTCCAGTGAGGGTTTGCAGTGTGTGTTTGGAGGGTGAGATCTTCAGTGTTAGGATCGAAATTTCACTTGGAAGATCCATTGGAGGAGGTTTGTTCAGATTGTGCATCATATATAGACATCTCCATCTAGTTCTTGAGTTGCAGCTGCTACTCAGTCTTGAGACTGCAACTCCGACATTTTTTACATTTTGGATATTTCAAGAAATCCTTTCCGGATTGTCTTGAAATTCAATTTGGGAGTCTATATCTCCTCTCCCAACATTGTTTGGGCCCTCTATTTGAATATTTGTGTATTGACACTTCACAGTAGTAGTATCTCTAATAAAACTGCGCTGTCATAGCCTTGATTATTTCTTGTGTAGCAGTGTACTTCATTTTTATGTACATGTTTCCTTGAGGCTTCTATTGCCTAACTTGAGAGATTATTTCCTCAAGATCTTGTATACATTTGCTGCTATAATACCAAATTGATGGCTATTTGTTTCTTCTTACATTTTATGTGTTGATGTAACACTGCTACTCCATTTTCATGTTCATGTATTGCTGCATCCCCATTCTGGGATATTACAGCCGATGTGTATGGGTCTTCGGTGAAGGCAAGAGATCCTCATCCATTTCAGATGCCATGGTCAATGTGACTGAAAACTAAAACTGGGAAACCACCAGTAGGAGGTAGCAGGGCAACCACAAATGACCTTCGTTAACTCAGGTGAGAAACGGTATTCCGTTTTGCGGGCAGGTGAGGTTAACCGTTAGGGTGGCAAAGAACTAGGGGAGTCATGTGCATCTAATGGTCATGTGATCGAGCCCCCCTATGAGAAGTTCCTTGTTGTATATAGACTTTATAAATTTCCTTTTATTGAGATACCTTCTTTCAAATGCTATTGGATGGACATCCTAAATTAATAATGCTTCTATTCCAAATCTTTAAGCATCACATTCAATTACAAAAGTTTTTGAAAGGTCTGGAGTTGTTGACAGAGGTGCAAGTGCATTGGACATAATTTCCTTTAAGGCTTCAAAACACTTTTTTGCCTTATCATATAACTGAAATGAGTTCTTTAAAAGGTTTTTTAGGGTTGCAGTTACATGGGCATATTTTCAAATAAACCTTTGATAGTATCTAGTCAACCCTAAAATTCCTCTTAATTTGGTAATGCTAATTCGTTTGGGCCATTATTTTATAGCCTGGATCTTATTAATATCTACCTTTGCTCCTTCCTTGGATATTATGTGTCCAAGGTACTCTAATTATTCCTTTCCAAAGGTGTATTTGGACATATTTTCATAAAATCGTTGTTCTTCTAGAATAGTGAGAACTTGCTCCAGATGTTGTGGATTCTCCTTTCTTGTTTTACTATAAACCAGAATATTATCAACGAAAACTAGCACAAACTTTCTTAAGTATGGTTGGAATACCTCATTCACTAGTGTAAATGGGGCCAAAATCCAACGTCACTTCGTCGGTTCTATGACTCAACTTCGTCTACTATCCGACAAACACGAAACATATATATCGTTGGTGGGATTTCGTCGGACATTTTACCACTAAGAAATCGTTGGACATCTACGTTAGATATCCGCCATCCTTGATACCAAATAAATCGTCGGCTAATCGAGCATTTGTGCAATTTACAATCGTTGAATAGGCAACGTGGTGTTCGATGTATAGTCGTCAAATTGGTGACGTTTTGTTCGACATATAATCGTTGAATAGGCGATGTTTTGTTCGAAAAATAGTCATCAAATAGGCGATGTTTTATTCAATGTATAATCGTCGAATAGGTGATGTTTTTTTCGATGCATATTCATTGAATAGGTGAGGTTTTAATTTTATAACCAAGGTCGAATACCCGAAATCCATTTTTTAGATGTGTTTATCGAATATCCAACCATCATATGCCGGTTAGCCAACGTTGTGACTTTTCATTTGACAAAGATGCTATGGATCCGGCGATATTTTGCATCGAATGGGAGATAGATATCTGACATTGGTTCGTTGATGAGTGATGAAAGATATTCGACACATGTTAAATGTACGTTGAATATCCGATGAATTGTTATTGAAAAATATTGGAAGAGGCTCCAAGGAATGGTTGTTAAATTTAACAAGGTATTTTCCTTTTGAATTTGTGGAAAATATGATTTTTAAACTATCTTAGTCTAGACATTTAATGTAGATGTAACCCAATTACTCAGATTATGGTTCAGGAAAAAAAATTGGAGAATGTGTAATTGTCATGTGTTTCAATTCAAGAATTCGCTCAAATGAAATAATGTACATGGGATGTGAGCTTCAACAATGTTGCGCCAAAAGAGGATTGACATGAAATCTACATAGAATTTTAGTACAATCCTCTTCTGACACAACATTACTGAACCTCACATCCCATGTACATTATTTCAATTGAGCGAATTAATATTGAATTGACACACATAAAAAATTACACATTCTCCAATTTTTGCTGCCTGAACCATAATATGAGTAATTAGGCTACATCTACGTTAAAAGTTTAGACTGAGTTAGTTTTAAATCAAAATTTTCAAAACTTCAAAAGGAAAATACCTTATTAAATTTAATTACCATTCCTTGAAGTCTCCTCCATTTTCCAAACTTCAGCTTGAAAACCAGACAATAATGTATAGATAGAGAGGACAAGTATCTCTAATTCTAAGAAACAAGATATGCATGACAATATATAAATGGGATAAAACACAGGTTTCTCAAATAATAAGAACCACCAAAAAATTTCCTAACAACAGTAACGCAAATTTGTGATGATGTACTGGACCCTCTCTAATTGCAAGGACAAAAGCATTAAAATAAATAATCCAAAGGAATATAGGGATAAAGGAGGCCAACTGATCCTCCCTAGCTTATATTATCCGCTCACTTAATCCCCCTCCCTCTCATCCCTCTTTACCCCTCTCCCTCTCTCCCTCTCCCCTCACTCCATCACCCCCTTACTCCCTCAACCCCTTCTCCTTGATTTCCTTCCGCTCCACCCTCCACTTCCTAACTATCCTCTCCCTCTCTCCCTCTCCCCTCACTTCCTCACCCCTCACTTCCTCGCTCCCTTCCTCCCTCATCCCTTTCTCCCTCACTTCCATTCTTCCTCACCCCTTTCTCCCCGCTTAAGCACCTTACGCCTCACCTGACCCCACCTCCCCCACTTCCCCCTCTCCCCCCTGCCCTCACGTCATACCGTCCTTCACCTCCCTCATGTAATACTGTCATTTAGTACTGTACTATAGGTGGTTGGCATCTCCAATGGACAACAGGTGGATCATTACTGACACAACCTAATTACAAGGATTAGACATCGCACAGTAAGAGATATCCTGCCGTGTGTAACCGTGAATTAGTTGCAGTACAGGGATGACGCGATAAGGTGTGGGATGCAACATGTTTTACCCATGCACGATGGATTTTCACACGATCAAGTCTTTTCCAAGGCTGTATAAACCCTCTGTATGCAAGTTGGATTTAATTTGGAGCACAAGAGTAGATTGTTCGAGTGCATGACCTTTAATATGAAGCAGATCATAGTTGATCCAGGGAAGGTTGAAATAATGAGGAAGTGCAGGGCCGGGAGAAGGAATTATTTGCTCGTCAGTAGACACTAGTGCTATATAAAGAACACCAAACATCTCCATAACAGAGGTAAATCAATGGTTCTATTCTCATGAGGGTGGCAGGTTGGCTTGGTGAGTTGTCTGGGGTGGTGTTGTGAGAGTTGGGAGGCCAATAATAGGTGTATATTTGCTAGCCTTATCATCTCTTTTACCGAGTTTAAGGGTAGAGTGATCCTGGAATTTAGGTGTCTGTTCCTGTGGCTAGCTGAGGATAACTTAGGGTAACATAATTAGGATATAGGAAGTGCTGAGAAAATTCAGGGTTGGGAAAATAATCTGAAGCAACTAGGTGAGGGAGTCACACACCATGTTAATACATGTATGAATAATCATATGAAAACTAGTGGCCAAAATGGGGCGAATTGTCAGGATTCTGAGTGGTACTCAGAGACCGCGTGTTGGGATGTAGCTTTTGGATCTTGTTTATGCAATTAGACTTTCCGAAGCACTGGAATTAAAAGTTAGTGTTAGTAAGGGTTCTATCATGCAGAGGACTACAAGGCAAAGGGAAAAGAAATATAGGAAAACTGAGATAGAAAACAACATGGAGATGGAGGTGGAGGCCTCATGGGGAGTAAGACACAAACACACAGGTAGGGAAATTGAATGCAACATGCTCCTGACGACTGTTTCCCCGCACAACTACAACCAATATGAATGGGAGCATCTAGAATTATGGGACTGCATGGAGGACTTGAATAAAATCCTGGAAATGCATCAAAAGGAGGAATTGGACTACAGAGAGAAAGAAGGTGAAAACAACATAAAGATCCTCCAACTGGAGGAAAAATCTATGCTTTGCAGGGCTAAGTCGAAGAACTGAAGATCCAGCTAAAAGGGAATGCTACAACATTTGAAGAGGAGTTGAGCAACATCAATCTGAACCGTCCTGCCAACCCCGAGGTTTAACTGAATTTTAATTTCTATGTGTAAATAGGAAAACAATATAGGATATACAACGTAGAAATAACAATATTGACGCTGAATTTTGTAATTTTGGAAGTCATTTAGGCCAGCCCAGCTATGGATGTAACTAGACAACCCAATTTTGGGAAATATTGAACATGGAATCTCCCAGTTTTAGCCGCGACCCGGGTGAAGATTTATATAAAATAAAATTACTCTTTTCTGTTAAAAAAATAACATCCAAATCGACAAATATTGTCCTACACATTCATGAGACCAATGAGGAAAATCTGAGCAAAGGTTTACTGATTTTTGGGAAATCCAAAGCCAACTCATTATTTCCTGCTAGATTAGGTAATTGGATGCTTATTTTTTCGATTTGCATTTCGGCTGTATAGCTATTGAAAAAAAATTATAGAATTGAAAATCATGGAATCATCTAAAATTTAGTTCTATTATAATTCAGTATGTTCAACAAATTTTGAGAAATAGATGGTTAACAATTTTATTACAATTATTATTGGCATTTGCAGAAGATAGAAAACATGAGAAATATCCTCTTCTTAACCTTGATGGTCTTGTCTTGAGCCCTTACTCTGCACCATTCTGTTGGGATTGCATTTATTCATAAGCTTCTTCAAAAATTAAAACTTGAGGTTTCCCAAGAGCTACCAAAAAAAAATCCCATATCATTTCATATTGGAATTTATTTGATAAAATAGAAATAAATAAAAAGAGAATGACAGGTATGTGTTTACTTAAGAAACTCGCGATCTAGATATGCAAGAGAAAATTTAAACAACACAAAACATTGAAGAGTAATGAAAATCCCAACAAAGCACCAGCTCTTTTCCAATACCAATACCCTCGTGTAAGGATGTTACGACACTTCAACACCATAAAGCCCAGATTCGTGGTGTTTCCTGCACTTTGAATGCCAACATGGTTCTGTGAAACTAGTCAATGTGATGCATGGTTGCATAAAACCTATTCATAATTAAAAATATATTGGTTATATAGAATCTCATAGAGTCCTTAGTGGATTAAAAAGGTTGAAATATTACAATATTCCATCTAGGAGCAAGCATCTCATTCACGGAGATCACATTCTCTGCATATATCAAAGGTTAACACTTGTAGCCCCATATACACCAATTTGGGACACTATCTGCATTTCAAATCCATCAAGCCCGAGAACTCTTCATCATCCAAGGGAAGAACAAGCATATAGAAGGTGTATATAGTGGGGTAGGTTTTAAATCATATATCTTTATCCTAAGTTAGAAAGATTTTGAATATATGCGCTATAGCCCGAAATATTATGTTCATATTTGTTATCCAAATTTTGGAAGGCATATGGTTTAAATCAAAGTTCATCGCGCATGTATTAAAGTTGGTAAATGAAAAAAAGGGCTTTTCACATGTGATTAAACCTTGAGCTTCTCCCAGCCGTCAAATTATTCCTCTGTAAATCAATGCTCCACAGAATTTTTCGGCCCCCCCTTGCCATCCTCCCTTTACCAGCAGCGGGGGGTGGGGGTGTGGTCGTAAAAGTAGTTTTCCTCCCTGATGGACACACCTAATGTGTCAAAACCACATCGTTTTGTACCCCCACCTCATAAACCATTAACCACCTTGATCGCCCATTTGAAAAATGATTTTCTGCCATCCTTTCCCACCAGCTTTCCCCCATGCCCATGGTTCAAAATTGCACCCTTCAAAGCCCGTCAAAAGTTCTCTAACACGTTATAAAAGTGCTAAGTAGAAATTACCTGTCAAAAGAAATGAAAATTTTGATTTATAATAGTTTATTTTTAGTTTTTTAAATATTATAATAAAATTCCTTATGAAGGGTTGTGGGTCCTTTCAACCGTCAGTTTTCCAGCAATTATTTTGAAGACGACTTACAATCAATGCACACGGTTACCTTGAAATTGCACTGTGCATGGTCTTTAATGTTCATACGGTTTTGTAATTAACTTTTATGCCTCTTCAGTGACTAAGTGACTGAGAAAAGATTGTAGGTCATAAATTCAAGGAGAAGTAAATAGAGTGTAATGGAGGTTGGTGTATTGCAACCTTTGAAGTTATGATTACCGAACATATTCGGCAAATTAAATCTCATCTTCCCACCGCGCCACTCAAATAAAATAGGGAAGAAAACCAGTGAAATTTGGGTGATTTGATAATGGTGGCTTGTTGGGTCTTTGAAGCTATAAAGCTCGTATTCGATCTAGTTGGGAACTTGGGAGATTGATTTCGGAGGCTAAATCACTTCATCCTACAAAATTTAAACTACAATTACTGCTTTCAGTTGGTATTGAAATCAAGGTATATATACATACATTCCAAATATTACTATGCGAAACTTATCATGTTTTATGGTCAAATTTTTTTAGGGCCTTCCTTTTTTTAGCACAAAAAGGGGCCTCATTATTTATGTATATTTTATGGCTTTGTTTATGTAGTGAATTACTTAAGCATCCAAAATATATGGCTTGGTTACCGATTTCCCTGTGTAATAGGGCATTCATTCTGATATGGACGACTTTCTCAGAACCACTCTTAAGAATTCGAGAGCCGGATAAGCACCGTGTGGCTTTAATGAGCTTATTAAAGAAGAAATATTGGCTTAAATGAATATAATACAAGCAGAATTGACTTCCTTATGCGATGATTACTTAGAAAATCCACTAGCCCTAAGCTTCTTCTTTCGCTTAGTTTCTTTCCTCCATGATTAAATGTATTTTCACTTCTCAATCATTCGATTATTCAGTAATCAAGAGGATAAAGAACACAAGTTAAAGAATACAAGTCAATGGTAATCCAAACTTTTGAATTTATAGGAAACTAAAAGTGTTTTTTGAATGGGTAAAAATAAATCCATGCCTTTAGCTTTTCCATCAAGTGAGATGTGTATATGAAGACATAACAGAGGACTATTATTTCAAGTAGTTACATGTCCTTGTCAAATAGTCCTCTCGGTCTTGCATTTCAACATTTGGAAAAAAATTTAAAACTTTGGTTTCACAGTACAATTCATCCAAACCAGAGTTTAGATTTTAGTAGTTTCATTATACATCACATTTCAAAACTTTGTAGAAGGCTAGTTGCGATTTTAGCAAATGAGTAAATAAAACATTGCATCATACTAGATGGGAGATTGCAACTCTAGAAATTCTTATAAAAGTCAATATAAAAATATATGTAAAGATGTAAAATAGGAAAATGTATAACAATATTGCAAAGGGTTGTAATAATTAATCCTGGATTACTTCACATGTGTTTTTTCCAAGTTCAGCTTATACACAGGTGGAAACCTATTTTTCGCATAACAGAAAAAAATTCCTTAAACCCACAAACTTGCATCTTGTTTTTCTTAGTACTACAAGATTTGAATGAACCAAAGTGATTCTTTTTCGTGTAATAAATGAATGTGACTAACATCTTAAATAAAATATTTCAATGAATGAGAGTGATTCTTTTCCATGCAAGAAATGAATGTGACTAACCTCTTAAACTCATCCCTGTTACAATCCACGCTGGCTAGTGCAACCGCCTTGGCGCATAAGTGGCATTGCGTTTCTCTACATCCAAATTGCATTTGATATAAATAGGGATGTATCCACGTGGGTTCACATATACATAGGGGAAGGCATTTTTATTCTCATTAATTTGGTCCAACCATGGCTCCAAATTTTCACATTCCTTGTAGACTATGGCACGTCCAATGATGATTATAGTTATAGGTCCCCTCACAACCCTTAATTCATAATTAAATAATGTTGTCGGGGTTCAAATTCTCCACCGAGTTCCCCAAGGAGTACACTTCCCTCATTTTATGAGGCAGTCAGTAAAAAATCACATGCATTATGAAACAGAGCAACATATTGATATATAAATCCAAACCATAAATATTGTGGCAAACTACATGACAACAAAAACAATAAAGCTTATGATTATACTAATGAGGCAATAGATTTGTTCGTTGGTTTTCAAGAACAACGCCACTAAGCTTTAAAATCTCAGGAGTTTTTCCTCCAACACACACATATTCACAAGGAGAAGCAAATCATTGTCTAAAATCTGGATATTGTGGTTGTTAAGAATTTGTGGTTGTCAAGAATTAAATGATCCAGAGCCTATGATAAAATCATCACACTGCTTGTAGCTACTTGTTGCCAAAATTCTTTATATCCTTTCAGAAATACTGTCTCGAGGAAATTTCTCCCATGTCCAACAAAGAGTTCCAGATTGTATCAGTTATATAATATGAAATTTTCTCATTTGGGTACAACTTATTGTATCACACTGCTTGTAGCTACTTGTTGCCAAAATTCTTTATATCCTTTCAGAAATACTGTCTTGAGGAAAGTTCTCCCATGTCCAACAAAGAGTTCCAGATTGTATCAGTTATATAATATGAAATTTTTTCATTTGGGTACAACTTATTGTTTCTCTTCTCTCTTGAAGGAAACTAATGCCCAAATAGGAATATTTGGTGTTAGATATCTCATTACTCATCTTCCCTGGAACATTCACCTGATCTTCTGAAATGGTCCCATGGAAACACACCTCCTTGTAGATAAGACCTCGAAAACGTTTTAGTCGGGAGTATGTTTGGGACAAATGTAATTGTAGGAGAAAACACCCCATTCAAATTTTTATAATTCCCCCAATCCCCAATTGGTGTGAGATTCCTGATCTGCCAAAATATTAGGCATAGCTGTAAGGCCAACATGAACCTACTCAAAATTGAATTTTTCGACGTATTTCCTCCATCAACAAATGATAACTATGTTTTCTTCTCCTCAGTAGGTCAGTTCTTGCTGCCCAGTTAGTTTATCGAGCTTGGTATATTTTTTTCCCTCTTTGATTTTTTGGCTATGTCTCTTTCCCATGAGAAAAAATTCCTCCATGACTGAAAATAAAAGGATTACAACTAATAGTTTATTTTGATTCTTTTTTTTTGTAGATCGCTCACGATTCCTTCATCGCTAAAGCTCTGTCATTGCAGTCAACCATCATACCCAACAAAGGACTGATCAAGCATAGGAAAAGACACCATTGCCACTAATTTTCAACTCACATATAAAATACGTGGTAATTCACCATTACCTTCCTGTTACCATGATTAAAATTATCAAGATGCCTCCTAAAAAGAAGAATAATGAAGACTCAATCAACCCAAGGGTTCCTCCCCCTGTTGATCTTGATCATATCCCTCTTGCAGACAAGGATTACAAAATTGCAGAGACTAAGTGCAAGTTGGACCTTTTCAAACTCCATTGTTGGCTCGAAGATAAATTCATTGACCAAACTAATGAAATTGGACCCCAGGACTCCAATTTACCTCATTACATCTTCCCTCGAACCCATCATTTCCTAGAATTCATTATAAAATGTCAGGCCTATTACTTTGTAGCCCCAAATGGAGAAAAATTATTCACCATCACTTCCAAAACCATTGAAAAAATGATACAGGTCCCTCCTATTGAAGCAAGTGCACCATTTTTTATAGAAGCCTTGAATGAACTATATCAGAAATTAGATTTCTCCAAGAGAACACAAATTTTTGAGATTTTCCTACCTGAGAATGCCCAATTTCCCAAGTAGAACCCACCCTATGCTTCTACCATGTTTCCTAATCATGCCAAACACATCATTTATGCGATTTCATGCCTTCTAGGTTATTATTCTGATGAGTGGATTGACGAAACCATTCTCGGTTTCATGTCAATTTTCTCTACCAATCAAAAGCCTTCAATTGTTTTTAATTCTTGTCAATTTTTGGTTGACAACATACATGAACAACTCCTAAAGTTACCAAATGAAGGAGTATTCAAATATTCTTCCATTCTTGTATATATGTTCATTTATTATCAAGTAGACATATTCCCATTTTCATTTCAAAAATTGGATGAAGAAGGGAACCCACAGTTAGTGATTTTCTGGACCTCATTGGTGAGGAAATATTTAGATGAGTACAAATTCAAAGAGTACATAGAACAATTAATTTATCTAGTCATGAGCCTGTTGACGAGGAATGCAGAGCCAATAATCAGTGAAGAAATTAAGAATATCTTACACCTGACAAAGCAGGCCAAAACAGGAGATTGGTACATCTACCAAAACTACACAGAGATTAGGGTGTATGGATGTGAGCTGCCACCATACAAGTTTCCAAAATACCTCCCAATGAGAGTATTTTTCATGGAGTATATAAGACAAATAATAAATTCAAATGAAATTCATTTTGTCTCAACAAATAAGAAGTCTCAGTTCATAATGAAAACATAGGTTGGCCCTTTCATTTGCAACAATAGAGCAACAAGTGAAGAAGCATACAAGATTTTGAAACAAATAAACTTTAATCTGAGCTTTACATGGTCTTATGATGCTTTGGGCCTACTCTCCAAGCTAAGGGTGGAACAAAAAACCACTCCTTATGTGCACACACAGAGGCCAGATATTGAGAGGTATATGAATAAGTTGAAATGGACAGAGAACACCTTGCAGGAAGCAGAGGAGCTCCTCATGTCCACCTCTATTTCACACATCACTACTCCTCAAGAGAATACAGGGAAGAGACAATGAGAGAAGGATCCCCTTCAACTTCAGTGATCTCACCAAAGGATTTCAACCTCATCTACAAGAAGAGGTATAAGAGAAGTCCTAAAACATATTCAACAATAGAAACAAGGGAACATCAAGCTCCCATAGTCATCAAAGATCCATTGTCTTCAACACCATAAAGTATCAAATTTACAGAATCTCCAACAGCATCATTAGTGTCACAAGGCCAGTAGGACACACCCTAAACATTTCAAATCATTCATGGAGAAAAATAGAAAATTATTTTTGATAGATACAAAGAGATTAAGCTTAAAAATGACAGACTTATATCAATTCTAGAAACATGCTAGTTCTCAAAGCAGGCTTATATCAACCTTTGATAGAGAGAAGGGAAAAATGAAAATGAAATTCTTATAGGCTCAGATTGCACAACCAAAGTCAGCTACAGATTAAAAGAAGACCTCCTTTGAATTTGATGCAAAGGATATTCATCCCATCGATCAGATGGAGATGCATAAGTAGACTGGAGAAATGATATTTTCCACCTTGAATAACAGTTCAATGAATGTTTCAAAATTGCAGGTATCTCTTACAAATATTAAATCTCAGCTAAAGATTAAAAATCTCTCATTTCTAGCAAAAGACACCAGAATAAAATCATTAGAATAACTTGTCATAAATATGGGATATAATCCAGAGAATGTTAAGGCAGATGAAGAATTGATAAAGAAGAAAAATGTAGATATTTTTTCCCTTAGAAAGCAATTGAAGATGACAGTAATAGAGGACCCACAGACCGAGGAGATAGAAGAGTCAGAGACCTAAAAAGAAGATATGATTAAGCTTATCATGGAGCAGAATTATCAAATAAAAAACATGGAGGCAAAAATGGATAATCTAATCAAGGAGGAGGAATAAAATGCACAGTTGGCCATGATTCCTTTGAATTCAATGCCTCTCACAGCAATACCAACTACAAGTGCTTCTACATAAAAAACACCTCCAGTATAACCTACATATGCTGCAAGAAAACTTACAAAAGTAATGGAGTATATGTCAATACAAACTGAAGAAATCAAAACACTACAAGGACATGTAAAAGCCTTACAGGAGTAGAAGAACAGAAGTGAAACTTCACACTTAGCAGAGACACAAAGGTCCCAAATATTGTTGGAAAGGATAAAATGAATGGAAAAAGAGTCAGGCATTGGCTAGACCTTGGCCCAAGCCAAGGAGTACATATGGATAGATATCCTCAACTACATGAATGAGATTTTTCCTTCTATACAAATCATTTTTGAACAAAATGAATTGATACAGAAAGCTACAACAACAGTTGCAGAAATCAAAGAAAAGTTGGGTTATAAACCCACTGAAGCCACTGATATTATTAGATTCCCGAATTCTAAGAAAATATATGAGCTGGAGGATGTGGGAATTGAAGACATAACCGAAACTATACTTGAAGTGAAGAGGGTTTTGACCAAAAAGAACCTCATTCTACAGTTGGAAGAAAATTTTTAGGGATTAGAGATTGCTGTCAATAGATTTTAAGCAGAATTGAAACACTGAACAAGAAGGGATTGCCCAATTTATTTGTAATAAATGATAAATTAATCACACAGGAAGACTACATCAGGAAATTGAAAGAAGTGGCCAGATACATCTCTAAGTTTGCTGGAATAAAGGGAAGATTAATAGGAAAATCCTTTCTTGAGGCATTAGGGAATGATTTTTACATAAATCATGAGGTAAATCATATTTTTGTAGTTAAGCCTACTTTTTCCAAGTATACTGAAGCAGATGAGGTTTATAGGAGGGTGACTAAAATGTCAATTCCAGATGAATAAAAATGGAAGAAATTATGTGAGTTACTAGACTAAGTGAGTAACTTTATCTTCATTAAGAGAAAAAACAACACAACAAGTGCCAAAATGATAGATTAACAACAACCTCCTTCAGATCAGAGCCACCTTCTGAACAATTCCAACTAGCCTTATTAGTTTGTAATAGGAGATATACTTTGTTTTAAATTTGCCTAAAATATATCCTAATCAGTTATGACAAGATTTTTTGTAAATATTTGTATAAATACTTCAATTTTCGAAGTGTTGAGGGTTGATTTTTTCACTCCACAAGCTATTGTACTTTTCCATTTGATGGGATGATCAGTAATAAAAGGGAATTCTTCACAGGATTCACGTGTTTGATTATTTGGTGATGTGTTTCTCTCATTTTCCATGTGTTTATTTCTTCGTTTCCATGCTTATGTGTTCTTAAAACTGAATTACTTTACAAAAACTGTGATGATTTTTTTTGTTGAAACATGCACTTTGATTCTGGTTGTAGGTAATTTCAATGTTTTCCTCTCATATCAATTTCAAGAATTCTTAACTACTCTAAAATATCCAGTTAGTTCACCTACCTTGCCCTGTGAAACTCCTTTGAAAATCTGAAACATATCCATGTTAGTTTATAGAATCCATAGCCCAATGGAATTTTAAGCACTTAATCAACCAAACAATTAAAACAAATCATAAACAATCAATCAAACAACTGAGCATTCATACCTAGCCTAAAATTTCCAATAAACCAAGTTAAATCTGACAGAGACATTCCTCTCTGAGTTTAGGTTGGCTAGATCCTAAATTCCAAAGTGGTTTTGTGGTTACCTTTGTGATTTCTTTTTCAACTTTTGGAAATTACAGAGTGCTAACAGGCCGTTGATCTGATTGTGGCTGATCTTAGCCCTTTAAACTTGCGGGCAATTTATTTCAAGTGCCAAATTTATTACATAATGGCACTTTATAAGTGATATGATAATTAACCATATAACTTATGATTAATAATCATAAACACACTTTATTCTAAAATTACATGACCCCTATCACATGCAAAATGAATTTCAAGACCCCCTCATATGTGCAATCTTTTTGAAAATTTGAATTCCAAAGACCTTATTTAAACCTAATTGACTCAGCCTAATTAACTTATGGCTTAAAAAATACCTAATGGATATCTTGGATAACATGAGAAATCTGGGTTTAAGTACATTACAAAAATTCAACCCTAGGTGACTATTATCCATATGATCCTACTTAAATAGATAAATTGCTAAATTTAATATAATGTATAAATTACTTCCAGGTCATAGCATCAATAACACAATAACTGAAAATTTAAGTAGTGGAAGAATAAAATATTTTTGTAGATACATAAGTAATTTATTCTGAACATCAACTTTGCATACCTCAAGGAAACCTCTACAATATACTAAAATAACAACTGCATGGTCATCATAAAAATCTCAAAATGAGGTATATGATCTACACAAAAAAGAAAGGAAGAAGTTGTACAACTGTTGTATTGATCCAATGGACATACAGATCCATATGATTGTATTTATTATTTGTACAATTTCCTTTCAACCTATTGAAAATCTGTAAGTTCATCCATATTGTGCATTACTTTCTCTTAGTTGTTCAATGTGGGAAATACATCTCTATCATGTCTTATTTATGATTTTTTGAAACATGTTCAAGTTCTTTCTTACACTACATTTCTCAATGTACATATTGTTTATTCGGGACCTATCGTGTATACGCTAAAAGTAATGTTACCTTTTTGAGATATTTTCTTCTGATAGTTGTTCCTCTTCAACATCCAAATCAACACAGATTTTCCTACACATATTCATGAGACCAATGAGATAAAATTAGATTAAAGTTGACCAATTATTAAATTTAATTGCACCAATAAATAATAATAATAAAAACTTGAGTGCATGAATACTTGAATGAGCTCCTCTTGGTTTTGAGAATAAATTATTGGTGTAGTTTAATCTTGAAGCAAACCTCCCTCCACTCGATGAAGCAACAACGTAGTAAAAATTGACCTTGTTGTTTCTCTGTTGGATCTTAGATTTTTACTCCAATATTGTCCAAATATTAATTTATTCTCTACCGAAAAGGTCCAACCACGTGAAGGTGGAAGTTCTCATGGCCCCTTCCCCTCCTCACATCACTCTCAATTCTTATTACCCAATATATCTACTAGGAAATATTTGAAAGGAAGATATTAAGATACATCATAATTAAAAAATATATAGTAAACATTCATTCATTTAACATATTAAACCTCCCTATAGTAAACATTCATTGAAGAAAACCTCCCTATAGTAAACATTCATTGAAGCAAAACTCCCTCCACTCGACGAAGCAACAACGTAGTAAACATTGACCTTGTTGTTTCTCTGTTGGATCTCAGAGTTTTCCTCCAAGATTGTCCAAATATTAATTTATTCTCTACTGAATAGGTCCAACCACGTGAAGGTGGAAGTTCTCATGGCCCCTCCCCCTCCTCACATCACTCTCAATTCTTATTACCCAATATATCTACTAGGAAATATTTGAAAGGAAGATATTAAGATACATCATAATTAAAAAATATATAGTAAACATTCATTCTCTGTTGGATCTCAGAGTTTTACTCCAAGATTTTCCAAATATTAATTTATTCTCTACTGAATAGGTCCAACCACGTGAAGGTGGAAGTTCTCATGGCCCCTTCCCATCCTCACATCACTCTCAATTCTTATTACCCAATATATCTACTAGGAAATATTTGAAAGGAATATATTAAGATACATAATAATTAAAAAATATATAGTAAACATTCATTCATTTGTAGAGTTTAAAAAATATTTTATCTCAATATGATTTATAAAAAACTGTATGCTATACATAATCTGAAACAAGGTTGTTTTAATTAAATTACAATTACAATAAATTATTCTTCGGTTTCTTGCAATTTTTCATGTATGAAGCAAGGACATCATCCCCTTCAGTTGTAAGATGTATTGCTCTTGACTTGGTGAAACATCTATGCGTATGTTACAATCATACGTAGAGGAGTTTTAGCCAGTACAACCACTTGATTGTCCATTTCTAATAAACGTGATTGACCCAATTCTAAATCATCCTCTTAAATTGTATAACTGTCAAAAGTTTGTGACTGTTCATCGGAACTGTTATAATCTGAATACTCATAAGGTTGGGTCGACGCCCAACCCTTGTTCGGGTACATTTTCCTCCCCCCAAACTGTACTTGCAAGTTTCCCCGCAAAAATATCTCCATGTCTACCCTACCATTGACACTTGGGCAGTCTACTATTATCTAGTAAGGTGGTTCCCCCCCTCTCTCAGGCAGGTAAAGACCGTAAGATGTACGTGGAACAAAGGCCCTAATCAATCTATATTGAATTGCATGATTTCTTTTACTTTAGAGAGCATAAATATCAAGGATATTAATAAGAAGGTAGTAGAGTGTTCGTTATCTGATTCGGTAGTAGAGGGAAGCGGGAGACTTTTGGATGTGGCCATAGGTTCCTCCTCTTGTCTGGCCTCATCCCATACATGATCTAGAGTAGAACCAAGAATATTTATATTTAATACACTGTTTTCATCTACATATTTCTAATTCTAATCCATATTAGGCTCATGTCTTCCATCATTGCTTGGGACATCAACATTTACACTGTTTGCCTGCTTTTTACAATAAAAACATTACTTTATGGCCAAAAATAAAAACCAATAGATTGTATACAAGTATTAATTTATAAATTCTCTTCGTTGATTTGATTTACCTCAGTCTCATGAAGGGTATCAGAACTAGTACGTGAAGACCCCGTGCTTGTTCTACATTCAACAACGGCTTGATATCCATGCTTGTAAGCAAGCTTGAGGTCTTCCTGTGTGGGAGTTTCATTGAATTTTTTTCCCTTCAATTTTGCATGACAACATGAATATTTTTTCTTCTACAATATTAAATTAAAATGATTAAGAATCTAAAGTTTGGATGCAATTTTTTTTCTTTTATAATTACAATTTTTGCAGTGAGTTTTGAGTAACCCCTAGGGCCAAGATGATGTTGGCCATGTTTTTGTATTCTCTCCTTTGTGGCTTTAGATGTAAATGGGAGCCTATATTTACGGTATTCATAAGCTTAATTACATGACACAATATTAATAAGAAAGAATCATAATTACATTAATAAAAGTGCCTCATACCTTCTTGGTCTGGGTGGTGTCTTCCATTCTTTTCAAAGTTTTTTCTCCTTTTCATATTCTACGAGGGCTTTCCACTCACTTTCTGAAATCGCCGGAGGGCGCTCATACTTAGGGTTCTTTTTCAAATTAACCTTATATTGGTCTCGCAAATATTTTAAATATAGGTATGCCTTCGCGGAAACTCCACTTTTGTTGAAAGTATCATCTTTTAATAGGCCAACCAACCTATTGATAAGTTCATCCTTCAACTTTGAATTTTGAAAATTCCACCTTGTGCGAATGGTGGGCCCAAAGAGTTGCAAGGTTGCTTAATTCAAGCACATATAGAAGGTATTGTTTCCTTCAAAATGATATTATCATTACTTGAAAATAATGACACTCTATATGTAAATTTCAATTAGTCATACTTAATATGTAAAACACTTCTTAAATACCTGGAATATTTTCTAATTTCATAGGAACATGGTCATCATCTACCAAGAATGTAACTGGTATTGTTCCCGTGCTAGTAACATGAGTAGACCCATGAAATATTGCTTGACTAGATGTGGTGGAATCATGGTTTGCACCATGCACACATCATTCTATGTGTTGTTTAGTGAGTGAATATAATGGCGTGTCACCCTATTCAGGAGTTTCATTAATGGTCGGTGTGTTTAGTGTGTCACTCACAAGTGGAGAAAATGTGCTGCTACCAACGTTGACCCCCATAGTCTCACCATGAGGATCAAAATCCCTCAAAAAACCTGTAAAATAAAAAGAGTTTTTTTATAAAGGATGAGAAAATTAAAATCATAAATAAAGTAATGGGATAATTAAATGAGTTTCTTACCCCATGTTGATGGATTTGGGTCATCACGGTTCTGATTTGGTCTCTCATATCTTCTGTCTGTGGATCAATCGTAATTAAAAAACCGAGTCTCTTGTTTAATTTTACGAGAAGTCTCTTGAATGTTTAGATTAGATCGATAAACATATAAATTTTCTCTTCTTTAAGCACTTCCTTAAGAGCATCCGTGGATTGGTTTGAGGCCGGTGCCTTCCCCTTGTCACCCCGTTGATCAAATACATGGTAGTTGGTTAGAGATTATTTAGGGATAGAAATTCTAAATTTAGATCTTGTTTTTTTCCTCATTCGAAGAGGAAGATAAGTTAGCTCTTTTTTTTTTCAAGAAGAAAAAACAAACTGTTTTATTAAAGATAGAAAATAATTTTACATGAGTTCTACATATGCCATCATATTCAACATTTCCTGTTCCATATACATGCTTTCAGAGTGGTGTAATCACTGTCCACCCCTCTGACAGTAGAGAGAGATAAACAAATAAAGTAAATGGAAGGCGAAAGTAATAGAAACATACAATCATCATATAGTGCATAAGCATCACATGCGAAAAGGATCCAAAAAATAGTAATGTTCATGAGTCTTACATCTGAAACAAGTCACTGTCCAACATCCAACATATAACAAAAAATAAACTAGATATGAAACATAAACAAAAAAGGAGGTGTAATGACAGTCATGGTAATTGTATGTGTCCCTGGTCCACCTCTCAACCAGAAATGGTGTGAACATAGTGTAGGGTACCCAACATCATTTGAAATCCCCTTTTTGAAAGGTTGTCAGCCTCCAAATTCAGTTGAATTTTTTTTGTGTAAAGGGAGATTCAACAAGTTTGAAAGAAATATAAAATTTCTTGTTGTGGTAACTCACTATGTCCCTAAGAGAATTGACGTGAGTGCTATGTGATTGTTGGACAACAAGTTGTGAGTGAAATCTATTTGAATATGCATATCGTTCTATGGGACACAAGCCTAAAATTGAATCTTGATGGTTCTTGTACTCATACAATAATTAGGTATATGATGGAATTGTAAAAATAAATTTATAGCCAATGCTTCCCCATGTTGAATATCAAGCATATCGACATTAACATTAGGCCAGAACACATGTAGAGCATGCAATTCAAAATGAACTTGATAAGTTTTAATATTATTTGATAATCCTTGGCCAAGTAAGTGTATTAATTGACCTTGAGTAAACTCTAATACAAGGTGATCCACCTTCTTCATATGATTGAGTCATTAGTACATGGTGGATTACTTGAGAAATTTGAAAATCAATTTTGTGCATTGTATCCATCTCATTAAATTATTTTGTAATGGAAACATTTACAACTATATACCCAGATTTAATATAAGGGAAAAATTCATACATATTTTCATGTAAGAGAGGATCTCAACATTGGTAGGCTCCTTGATTTTTAAGGTTTTGTAAATATGTCCTTCAGAAAAATTGTGACCATGTTAAAAAAAAAATATTCTACCATATATACATCTAACTTGATCACACTTGATATAAAAACCTTGGGAGGTGGATTGATGTAACCATGACATTATCAAGTGAAAAATAATGAAACCAACATTCAAAACATTGGTTTGGAGCTACATGTTAAAAATATTACTAATATCACTTTTTATCAAAGAGATTAGAATCACAAAGTTTTTCAAAATCAATTTTCATAAGTTTTTCAAAATCCTGCTCCCTATGAACTGGAGCAATTTTCTCCCTCTGAATATGGAAACTCAACCTCATATGTGCTATCGCTACCATCTAAACCTCAGTTGAAGTCATCTGAGTATCCCATCTCTTCTAGCTGGGTCCATTCCCACCAAGTGGGTCTGTTAAGGTGGTCCTCCTGCCTCCTCAAAAATGCTGCATAACTAGCTCTATGTCCCTCTCGAACTAGAGGTCGACCCCTTAATCAATACAATTTTCCCTCTCTAATCCCCAGTATGATGGATTCCTCAGCAAACAAAACTCCCTCTGGCCATAATGGTACTGAATCTCCCCTAAACTCAAATGTATAGCCTTGATCCTCCAAGGCTGAAACAGAAAGCACATTCACTCTCAAACGAGGAACATATAGAACATGGTGAAAGGCTACAGTCCATCTGGATTCTAACTTAGATACAATTGAACCCCCTCTCGTACTGACTATTTCTTCAGTGTGGATCCCACACCTCACCAAGCATCCAATAGATACTGAGCCAAGTAGCTGAAATATATCAGACTCTCTTTTCATATGGCATGTGGCACCACTGTCTAGATACCAACCATATCTGGAAATATCCTATGAATCCAAGAGTGAGACATACTATTTATTTAACAATGTGGAGAATTTCTTGGCGAGTTGTGGCTCGTCCTTCACTGTAGCCTCTTTCAGAACCAATATTTTTCTCTCATGCTTGGCCTAAAATAACGAAATAGTGTAATGTGAAATAGTGAAAATAGTGAAATAGATTTTCCTTTGACATGACCACTATTATATCCATCTTGGATGGTGATTTTCACTATGTGCCCGAGTTTCCTTGAAAATACATTGCTCCAAAATATAGATAAATCCTAAAAGAATATTCTAATGAACGAGGTTCTAAGAGAGATTTTTGAAAAATCGTTGTAAACTAAAGGTTGAAATTATATCTATTCAAAATAAAATATATAATAAAATATTATCACTCTTATATATCCTAGGATTATCGTTATTATCATGCATGAATGATTAAATATTAGCAATAATCCTAAGATTTAGATCTTCAGTCTGACAACATAAATAAACTAGAATGCGAATGATGTAAAATTCAATAAATAGTTAATTGGATCGACTACATTCACAAATTTCATATATGTATCATTCACTTAATCATTCTAATAATAAAATGAAATAACTAGTTAAAAATAACTAATCAATTACACAAGATATCGATTATATCAAGCAAAAGTATTGATATTTCGATTTCAATAAAACATAACAAGAAAACTTACAGCAAAATACCATTTTCAGTTAATAAAAAACAACTTGAAAATATGAAGTGGTTCAAGGTATTCTTCCAAAATAAACTTTACAATTGTTCAAAGTGTCTGTTTCTTCCAAAAATTTAGAACCCGTAATACAATCTATGACGATTCTTTAAATAAGCCTCTTAACTTCAAGTGTCTATCCTAGTTTTGTTACAACAACATTAAAAATAGAAAATTAAAAGATAATTTTTATTTTTTATTTATTTATTTATTTATTATTATTATTATTATTTTTTATTTATTATTTTATTTATTTATTATTATTATTATTATTATTTTTTATTTATTTATTTTATTTATTTTTATTTTTATTTTTTTCCGATCTCCAAAAAATTTGATGAATTATTTTTTAGAATGGTTGAACTAGAAGCTTCCAGGAAGGATTTCCTTTACCCATGTATGCTGAAGATGTGAGAAATATACTATGGTTGGTAAAAGAGCATACTAATTTGGCCTGTGTATATCCCATCTTCTAAGAATAGTGATTTTTGTGCTATTATGGACATTGTCTCTTTGACCATGACGCAGTTGCTATGTG
This sequence comes from Pinus albicaulis, assembly GCA_034641835.2. Classification (NCBI taxonomy): domain Eukaryota; kingdom Viridiplantae; phylum Streptophyta; class Pinopsida; order Pinales; family Pinaceae; genus Pinus; species Pinus albicaulis. The sequence continues at coordinate 55,889,905 of CM076580.1, read as the reverse complement.
GTTTGACAAAGAAATTGGAAATTACTTCTAAGTTAGATCCTTCTAATTTTCCAATATCATTTTGTATACCGCTCCCTTAATGCACCATTGATGAAAACATCTGCTTTGTTGGAATACTATGGGAATGGTACATTAGACATGTCAAATTCTCTTATAATTTGGAGCAATGAATCAAATAAATGAGAACAATATTACTTAATTTACTTGATCATATATTTAGATTGTTGTAAATTCATTTTACATTTTTTGTAGGGAAGTTTTGCTTCTTATTGTCTTGGCATATGATGTTTTGGGGATTCTTGATGTAGTGTTTTAGTTGTGGATTGCTAAGAGATTACCTATAATAGACATTCTTTCACCCTTCTCCTTTCAAAAAAATTATCTATTACCTTGTTGTGGCTAGCTTTAAATTGCTTGTATGTTATACATATGAGATTATTTACTTTGAAAATTCCAAAAAAGTATAAATGCAAAAAATTAAATTTTAAAAAACAAGTGGCACTAAGTAGTATTTGAATTTATGTGTCAGATATCGTGACCATATTTTGGCACGTTGGGTCAAAAGACGAGCACTTCATTTCTTGGATGCCACCATTTGAAAAGTTTTCTCGTAATGGAGTGTGAGCGGAGTCACAAATTAGTTGGAAGTTAAACAGTGGGGTGCCTTTGCTGGAATCTGTGACCCCTGCTAGTTTTCCAGAATGTGTGGCCCAGATTTTCTGTGGGGGCACTGCCCTGTGATCGAGCCCATACTGATGAAAACCTGATGACAGTCGGTGGTCCCCGTGCCGAAAACAAGCGAGACAGGTCACATTCCATGTCATCCTCCACATCACCCCAACTGTCTTTCAATCACTTCATCATTTAATTCGTTTTCCTATTTTTTTCTCCTGCCCATTAATTTTCCTTTGCTATTAAAGGAGGTTTTTCCTCATTTTCATCCACATCTGCCTCTCGAACTGCTAAAGTCTCCAAATTATTGTACCAGTGTCCAAATCAAAAACCATTTCGACGTAACCACATAACCCGTGTAACTATTATCATACAATTGTTCAAAATGATGAAGACAGTTTCCCCTGCCGAGTCTCCCACTGATATCCCACTAATATAAAAATAAGCAGACATTGTGGATATTGTTTGCACAATAGACCACCCTCTTTTTTATCAACATGTTGTTCTAAACTAGGAGAAGTCTCCAATTTACTCTACTTAGATTAAGTCTGGAGTCCTGTCAGTGTTTTTTCCCTAGACCTACCTATTTCCTGAGTTTATTCATTGGTTGGTTTCCTCCATGTACCCTCAGAAATACTTTATCATGAACCGGTAGGGGGAAAATGTTTTCTAGGTGTCAGCTCAATTGATAAGGTAATATTTTTATTATCCCTATTCAGAGTCTTATGTGAGTTTCACTGATGAATCCCTCTCTTCATATTTTCAAGGATTGTCAAGGCCTGAATTTACACAAATTTTATTTTATCTCCTGCCTGAAGTAGAAAAATTCTCCTTGGAGTCAGACAATTTTCGTTTGAATATATTTACTAAGTATGTACGACCAATTCTTCAAATTTTGGCCAAATTCCTAGGCAGGGAAGATGCCATGGTGGTAGATAAGTCAATTCTAGGAATGTTTACTTTGATGATAAAGCTTGGGGTAATTTTGGATATTCCCACTTATCTAGAGAATGTTATCAATAATCAATTTATGAGCTTGCCAATCACTGACAATTTCAGGTTTCCTTCTTTGGTCACATATTTATTTCTTTACGGTAATGTGGATAACTTTACTTAGTTGGGGCTGAACATTGTTGATGTAAATAAGAATAAGCAGCCAATGGTCTTTTGGACGGACCTGGCGAGAAAAGAGGTATGAAATGAGGGACTGTTTCAATTCTCCTCCTCTTTACTTCCTATAGTATATGCAATTTTAAATGGAGGGGCTGCACCTAGATTATCTCCTGAAGCTCAGTCCTTTTTGAAGTTGAGCAAATATGTGAGATATGGAGATTGGTTTTATCATGAGGAACATACTGAAATTAGATTATTTGGAGCTGATATAGAACCTTTTAGATTTCCTATGTTTGTTCCCATGAGAATGTTTTCCTTCGAGTTCATCAAGCAAGGTCTTAATGTTGACCAAGTCCATTTTGATCCAGTGAAGAAAGGTCATATGTTTAAGCTACCTAGGATGGTAGGGCCATTCATTGTAAACACCATACATGCCTTGAAAGTTTTTCACAAAATTCTGATTGACATGCATTTTTCATTTTAGGGGAGATGGGCTTATGACCCATACCATGTGATTTCAAACCACAAAGTGGAAAATGGTTATTATACATTTGTTCATGAATCAAGTCCAGAGATGGAGAAGCTGGAAAATGGAGGTCAGACTTCTGTGTCTGAGAATATGGAGGTGGAAAATCCCTACCCTACTAAAAAGGGTCTTAAAAGAGGAAGAGAGGAAGTAATTGATTTGGAAAGTGATACAGGGAATGAAGCTAAGAAGGAAAATTCCATGGAAGAGGGAAACTCTTTAGATTTTCCTGCATATTCTTTGCAATTTGCTTGCACTCCCTCATCTCCTCTTCTAGAGAGTTCAAGTCATGACTCCCTGTCAAACATTAAGCAAGTTTTCTCATAGAGTGAAAAAATAAATAAGAAGACATGAAAAAACATTGAGTCTCAGTCTAAGGCTCAAATTTTTCTTGAGCATCCAAGACTAATGACATCAATGGAATTATAAATGTATCAACTGAAGATAGATTTCTCTCACCCTTGAGCTATGAATGTGACTTCTACTTATTCTTTCAAAACTGTTAATTTAACAATAGATGGCAAAAAAATTCCTCTTCCTGACAAGATTAATTTACATATGCAAACATGACAATTAATCCTTAATGATTTGAATAAGACTATTTCAGCTGTTGCTAAAGCTGAAAACATGTTAAGTAAAGTGATAAAACAATAGAAGTTTGAAAAATCTAACTCAAAAGCTTACTCCACGCATAATGAGGAATTGAATAAAATAATTATTAAAGTTGGTGTTGATCCTGAAGACAGATCATCAATTCAGAAAATGTTGCAGTCTGCTGAATCTAAAATTCAGAGTTTGAAGAAGAAGTTGAAGCTTCCAACAAGTGAGCATCCTATGGCTACTGAAGTAGCCCAAATGGAGACAAATAAAGAGCAGCTGTTACAATATTTGTTGGGCAAGGATAAAAAAATTGCAAAACTGAAGGAGACAGGTGAGATGCTGAAACAGATTTATTCTCATGTTTGTAAAATAGTTGTTTCATCTAATTCAGAAGACCCTGCTGCCCAATTAACTCAAGTCTCAACTAAGTTAATATTGGAAGAAATTGATTTAAAGAAATCTTAGAGGGTGTTGGAAGGAGATTATAAAGTGCTCAATGTTACAAAGAATGAATTGCATATGACCAAGGAAAATGTAGAAAAATATAGGCAGGACTGTCAGAATGCTTATTAGGATATCAAAGAGCTAAAGGAGAAAGTGAAGGGAAATGTATCCCTTATTCAAGCCATAGATACTATTTGGAATGAAATTATTGATGTTGTCAAGAACATATGGGATTTTCTAATCATTATTGGGGATGAAAAGAGTATTGTGAGGGACCTAGAAAATGTCATTGTTTCCAATAAAGAGAAGTTGCAAAAAAGGGCCTCATATGCCAAGAGATTAATTAATTTTATTAATTCTAAAACTACTGAAGGGTTGAAGAATTTTGGGATTTAAGACAAGACTCGATGTGTGATGGAGTTTAACAAGATGATCATCAAGAATTCATGCAAGAAGAATACATAAAAATAGCTGAAGGAAGTCAAAGAAGCAGTGTTCAGGTTCAATGTGTTGTTTGATAAAAGAACAAGAGCTGTTTTTCCATCCTATTGGGATCAGTAAGGAAATATTCTCCCTTGGGAGACATTTGAAACATTGCTGGCTGAGGCAAAGAGTAAAATTAGAAACACACATGAAAATAATGCTATTCTAAAGGGAGCCAAAATCATGAATTTTCTGCAAAAAGACTTTCAGTTATTATGGATGATGAAAAATTTGTTTTCGGAAAGACCCTTGTATTCCAGGATCACAAACTTTAGAATGGTGCATGTCAAGCTTGCAAATTTTCCCAGCCCGAATGTAGACCTATGGAGAAAATTCAAAGAATGGATGTCCCCGCAAGAAAATGATGTAGACGCATGAAATTCTTCCATTCCAGGATCTCAGGCTGCTTCCACCTCATAATCAAATGATGTTTCACATTTAGTTTACTTTGTTTTGTTGCAATTTTTTTTATTTTCTACTTTTATTATAACGATCAAAGAAAATAGTTTGGGAAGTTGACAGTTCCATAACTGTTCATTTTGTAATAATGTATTTAAGACTCTTTCAAAGAAGAAAGGAGGTTACAGACTTTGGGCCTTATAAGTTTTTCCAATTTTGTACTTTGTCTTTATGGAATTAATAAAGCTATTCAGATAATTTTCCAGCAATTGATGAATGTGTTGAGTTCCTCCCGTTCCATCTTATGTATGTTTCTTCTATTGGAGTAAAGTAATGAAGTTGCTGGTGTCTAATTTACATCTATGAGTTAGAGTAAATTTCCTTAATGATGCACTCCTTTATTCTGAAGTCATTTCTTGCAACCGTTTTCTTCTAAGCCAGAGATAATTGTTTTTGTGATTTACAACATATTTTTAATGGTTTTCACTATCATTTCATCTTCTCCTATTCATGCACATTTATCATTTAATGTAACTTTGAAGATTCATGTTATCAGTAAAGATTAAAGGGTTTTAATTTATAATTATGGGGTTACCATATGAATCCAAAAAGCGAATATTCTAATACTGTCATTTTGGATCTGCCAATAGAAATTAAAAACATGTTTGAATAGTAACACATAAGCATGGATTTTGTGTTACAGTTGCCACACAGTCAGTTTAAATAAGTAATGAAACTTACCATGGCCACTGGTCAAATATAGAGTGGGGTATGCTAATGCGGCGATTCCTCTGCTGAGTAGTCAGATGAAGCACTGTCACCTATGGATGAAGAACCATCACCATCACTTGTGGATGAAGCATAGTCATTATCTGCAGGGAGTCCTCTGCTGAGTAAGTGTTTGCAATGCACTTGTATCGAGTGAGTGGGGTTTTAGTGGGGTATTTGTGTTGAGTGTAGGGAGACCAGGCTGGCGTGCGCGATGAGTTAATGGGTTGAGGGGAAGGGTGTGGGGTTGGTGCAGAAATTTATTAATACTGATGTATTACCGGATTCTCCTGATCTAAAAAATTAATCTTATGTTAAATACATAATCCTTTCACTGTTAATTTTGCGGAAATTAAATCGTCCATTGCAAACACATGTGGAGAAAATCAATCGCACATAAACACAGTTGTTTAATGGGAAAGCTTAAAGCTAAAAACCCCAACTATCATATATTATGTATATCAATGGATCATGTAATAATCTCATACAAATATTAGTACATCAAACTCTCAGTAAAATCAACAATCATTACACACTGTCATGTAGAAATTTTCATATCTATGCACTAATTTCTTGCCTCCTAATAGCCTGCCTCCACTGCGCAATCCCTGTTGAAGAAGACCCCTGAATGAATTCAAATTGGCCTTGCCTTGACTGCACAATCATCATTGTCATCTCCAATGTGTGTCATATGCATTGAATGCATCACTATAGTCGCAACAGAAGTCCATCTCACCCTTTCACCTATCTCTCCACTGGGTCTCCACTGCAACTAACATGCAAGTAGTTAACAGTTGTATTTTTTCAGTTGCAAGTGAGTCTCTAGTTATGAATTAATTAAATAATTAATTCACTAAACTCTTGCTAGTGTATCTTTTAGTTAGAATAGATACAACTAGCTCAACTGAGTTTAACTCACTTAACTGAGTTAAAATAAATAACAACTCCCGTAACTAGAGAGCTTGAAAAATGGACAGTTCTAACTGATTCTAACTGATTCCTCCATGCATGAGCCACCAATAACCCTAAGAATTGTGTAATTCCTTCAGCTCACTGATTTTCCAAATCTATTCATTGAAATAAAGTGCTCCAAGAGAATAAGTTTATATTTATTGTCGGATTATTATTAAGGGCTAATAATAATCGATATGCATCTGTATTTAGATTGATGATCTATAAATAGACTTCGCCCAATATTCTAAAAATAAAATTTCATCTATTTTTCACGTTTGATCAAACATCTACAAATAGCATCCTGCAACTTATAGAATATGCTCACCATGTCTAAAAATAGACATACACCTAAAAATAGCCTGTGGGCCGACTTAGTGAAGGTGCTTGCTTTTCACTAAGCTCGTCATCTTGTTGAATCTCAACACTCCCTCTCAACAAGATAGGGATTATCCTTCACCCCGATCCTGTCTCTATGGTATTTGAATTTTCTCCTGCTGAGTGCCTTCGTCAGAATATCTACATCCTAATCTTCTGTAGGAATGTAATGAAGCAACATGATCTTCCGTTGCACACAATCTCTGATATGATGATACCGGATATCAATATGTTTAGATATATCATGAAACACATGATTAATGGAGAGTTTAATGCAACTATGATTATCACAGTGTATCACTGTAGGATCTAAATGAGTACTGAAAAAATCGACCAGGATCTTCCTCATCTAGATAGCCTCACATGCAGCTTGACTTGCTGCCATGTATTCAACTTCCGTTGAACTGAGTGCCACAGATATTTGTTTCCTGCTGTACCAAGAAACTGCTGTAGATCCAATACTGAAAACCGCTCCTGATGTGCTCTTTTTTTCTGTTGGGCTGCCTGCCCAATCTGCATCTGTGAAGCCATGCAAATTCACCTCATCTGTATGTCTGTACCATAAGCCATACTCATATGTGCCCCTAAGATACCTCAAGACATGCTTTCCTGCCTTCAAAAAGAGCTTGGTAGGCTTAACCATCGCTTGACTAAGCTGGTTCACCGCATAGCATATGTTAGGTCTTGTATTAACTAAATACATGAGAGAACCCACCAACTGTCGATAAAGAGTGGCATCCACTACCTATACTGATGTAGCATCCTCTTTTCTCCAATTTGCTGGAAGAGGAGTATCCATGGGCTTGCAGTCCTCCATGTGAAACTAACCAAGTATCTCCCGAGCATACCTGCCTTGAGACACAAACAGTTCACCTTCTCGCTGCCATATTTCCAATCCAAGGAAATAATGAAGGAGGCCCAAATCCTTCATCTCAAACTCCTTTGCAAGATCTGCCTTGCATGAGTGTATCAAATGCTCATCACGCGTTAGTATTAAATCATCAACATAAAGAAAAATGATTAAAAGCTTACCCTCCACAACAATCTGGTATAGGTTTGCATCCACCTCACTCTTGGTGAAGCTAAGTCCAGTGAAATAACTGTCAATCCATGTGTACCAAGCACAGGGTGCTCGCTTTAGCCCATACAATGCTCTTTTAAGTCTGCACACATGCGACTCGCTGTTGAAGATCTCAAGTCCTTCAGGCTGCTCAATGTACACCTCTTCCTCAATGATCCCATTAAGGAACACAGTCTTCACATCCAGCTGATGAATGTGCCAACCCATCTGCACTGAGCGAGCAAGGATGGTCCTTATGAAAGAATACCGTGCGATTGGTGCAAAGGTTTCTTCATAATCAATCCCCTCAATCTGTGAGAAGCCCCGAGCAACAAATCTTACCTTATACTTCTCGACGCTCCCATCAACAACTTGCTTTACCTTTTAGATCCATCTTGAACCTACCACTGATTTACCAATCGGCCTTGGAACAATCTCCCAAGCATTGTTTCTGACAATGGAGTCATACTCCTCCACCATGGCATCTACCCATGTGGGATCTTGCACTGCTTCTTCAAAAGAAGATGGCTCTATCATGATACACTTGCTCATAAGAGCCATGTATCCAGTAAATCAGTCAAGTGGTTGTCTCTGTCTGGGATGATGTAGGGATTCCTACATTCTGTGCCGCATCAAGCTTTAGTCTCTCAACTTCTGTGGTATGATTTCTTCTAGTTCTATTGTTTGGTTCTACATGAGTGGACTCCTCCACTCCATTAATCTCCTCCTGTGGCTGATCCAAATATGGAGGCTCATCTTTGGGAACAGGAAGTTCCTCCTCTGCATGCAAGTCTATCTCCCTCTCAAGCATAGCTCGTGCAACACCCACGATCGTTCTGTTCTTCCTCTCTGTGACCCCATTCTGTTGTGGGTTATAAGGCGCTATGAGTTCTCTTCAAATTCCTTCTTTGCTACAGAAGTCTTTGAATTCGTTCGAGATATATTCACCACCATTATCGCTTCGTAGAGCCTTCACTTGCTTCCCCGACTCCTTCTCCACCAATGCTTTAAACTCACATAACTTTGAGAATGTTTTGCTCTTCTTCTGCATGAAGAAGATTCAACATCTACGAGTATATTCATCAACAAATATAACATAATACCTATGTTTTTCTGTTGAAGCAACCGAGAAAGGTCCACACACGTCTGTGTGAATTCTCTCCGGGATCACTGAAGCATAGTTCTCCTTGTCATGAAAGGTGGTCTTCACAAAGTTACCCATAGTACATCCCTTGCACTGATCTAACTGCGCAAGAGTACCCTTGGGAAGTCCAGTAGAAATCTGCTGCAAAATATTCAAGGCGCCATGGTGAGGATGGCCCAATCTCTTTTGCCATAATTCACCCTCATCCCAGCTCACCACTTCTTCTGCTTTTCCCATAATTGCAGCGCAACCATCTACCTCCAACTAGTAGAGATTCTTAACTTGAATCCCTATCCTCTTGGTTTTAACCATTGTTTTATGTCGCAGGAAGGCTTTTCCCTTGCTGAAAAACAACGTCATAACCTCTGTACTCCAACATAGCGACCGAGACCAAGTTCTTCTTCAGACCTGGAACATGCATAACATCTTTCAACATAAATGGTTTACCTAACTCCCTCTCAAAGGTAATGGTTCCAATGCCGTTCTCACTATATCTTCCATCGTCAACCATCTATATATGCATTTGGAGATCCTTCTCCTCCAAGTCACTAAAAAACTCCTTGTCTCTCGTCATATGGAATGAAGCACCACTATCAAGATACCACACCGATCCCATTGCGCTTGAAACCAAGCATGCGATCAAAGAGAAATAAAGTTCAAATTGCGAGGCTAAGGTCTCACCCACTGCAGCTCCAACAACCTTCTTGTTCTTCTTTTTCTATGGGCAGTTAGTGGCAAGATTCCCATGTTCGTGACAGTGAAAACACTTCACTTTGGAAAAATCCAACTTCTTGCCTTTAGCCTTAGATTTTGGATGGGATTTCTTCCCCTTCCCTCTCCTTGATTTGGCAGCCAAAGCGCAATTTGCTTCATCATCATTCTTCGATGAAGAGCCAACCCTGGTATTCCGTCTTATCTCCTCCTGCACAAGATTTGACCAAAGTCGCTCCCAATCCGACAATTTCTCCCGTCCATTGACAAAGTCTTCATAGCTGTGCCAACTCTTCGAAAGCCCAAGGAGAGCTAAGCTCACCAATTCATCATCCATAACTATAATTCCCACACTCCCCAGCTCATCCCTACATTGGACAAACTTCGTGAGATATTTTGGAATACTGTCGCCCTTCTCCATTTTGATTTTTCTGAGCTTATCTTTCAGCACCAACTTCCTATGGTCGCTGCTGCTTTGAAAAGATCTGTCAAAGCCTTCCACATTGCAAATGGAGTGGCTTTCCCATGAAGGCTTGACACAATATGGTCCTTCACACCTTCCAACATAATTCTTCTTGTCTTCGCTACCTTCTTTTCTCATGTGTCAAGTACTGCAACATTGCTAGAAGTAGGCTTAGGAACATCGCTATCGATGAACTCCTTCAGTCCATTATCTTCAAGCACCTCCTCCATCCTATCCTTCCAAGCTATGCAATTCGAGCTACCCTCAAGGGCATACTCCAATCACAACCCATTGAAATACATTTCAATGAATACTCAACTATCGCACCAAGAAATTTCTGCAGCAAATTCGAATTGTCCACCAGCACAAAACTTAGCACCGTTTCACAATTTCAATCTCCAGTGATTAACACTGCTCCGATACCATGTATAAATTTATTAATACCGATATATTACCAGATTCTCTTGATCTAAAAAATTAATCTTATGTTAAATACATAATCCTTCCACTGGTAATTTTGTAGAAATTAAATCGTGAGTTGCAAACACATGTGAAGAAAATAAATCCTAGATAAACACAATTTTTTAACAGGAAAGCTTAAAGCTAAAAAACCCAACTATCATATATTATGTATATAAATTGATCATGTAATAATCTCATAAAAATCTTAGTACATGAAGCTCTCAGTACAATCAACAATCATTACACACTGTCATGCAGAAATTTGCATATCTATGCACCAATTTCTGGCCTCCTGACATCCTGCCTCCACTGTGCAATCCCTGCTGAAGAAGACCCCTGAATGAATTCGAATTGGCATTGCCTTGACTGCGCAATCCTCATTGGCATCTCCAATGTGTGTCGGATAAGTGAATGCATCTTTATAGTCTATTGAATGATCCATCTCACCCTTTCACCTATCTCTCCACTGGGTCTCCACTGGAACTGACATGCAAGTAGTTAATTGCTGTATTTGTTCAGTTGCAAGTGAGTCTCTAGTTATGAATTAATTAAATAATTAATTCATTAAACTCTCACTAGTGTATCTTTCAGTTAGACTAGATACAACTAGCTCAACTGAGTTTAACTCACTTAACTGAGTTAAACTAAATAAAATCTCCCATAACTACTCTTCCAACTTTGTAATAACTTTGCCACTTCAGTTCTAACTGAGTCCTCCATGCATGAGCCACCAATAACCCTAGGAATTGTGTAATTCCTTCAACCCACTAATTTTCCAAATATGTTCACTGAAATAAAGTGCTCCAAAATAATAAGTTGATATTTATTGTCGATTATTATTAAGCGCTAATAATAATCGACATGCATCTATATTTAGATTGACGATCTATAAATAGAATTCGCCCAATATTCTAAAAATAGAATTTCATCTATTTTTCACATTTGATCAACCATCTACAAATAGCATCCCGCAACTTATAGAATATCCTCACCATGTCTAAAAATAGACATACACCTAAAAATAGCTTGCAGGCCCCACTTAGTGAAGGTGCTTACTTTTCACTAAGCTCACCATTTTGTTGAATCTCAACAGTTGGGAAGAATTCATATAAGTGCACAAGAATTGGAAGTATTTTTGGTTTTTTGAATTTATATTTAGATATTTTTTGTTTTATATTTTTATATAAATTTTCAATTTTTAATATTGGTTATTTAATATATATAGTTATATTTATGCTTAATTTTATATATAGGTTATTTTTTCATTCACTAGTTCTTCCATTTCATTGTTTCCTCACACCTCTAGCTCGATGAGTTTCCATATGAATATCAAGTTAAAATAAATTTTCATAAGAATATTTTAGACGATGTTCTTTACTATTGAAGGTAAATGAAAGAGAACAAACCAACTGAAAAATTATAAATACATACCTCGTACATTTCAACATTTTGATATCATTAATGTTCTTCTTCATCCAACTCATCATTCGTAGCATCGTGTTCAGAATTCATGTTCAAAGGATTGGCCATGTCAACATCATGATCGTCATCGTCTATATCATCACCCAAAACATCCTCTCCCACATTTGGTTCAAACTCTTCAAATTCTTCGTCTAACGTATTGTCAATATCATCTAGTTCATCCAGACCATTGTCTATATTAACATATCCTGAAATTATTCAACGTATTCATCTGACGCATGAACCCCTTGCTCCTCTATATCATCTTATTCTTCAATATCATCTTCTTCTACTACATTATACTTTCCCAGCCTTCCTCTTGGATCATATCTAACAACATAGGACCAACCTAATTTACCTGGAACCTTTGAGTAAAATAATTGTTCGCATTGGCTTGGAAGAACATAGGGCTCTGAGCTTGGCTCAACATTCCTTGTATTAACCATGGTAAATCTGTTAGCATTTTGAATAACATTTCTATCGAGATCACGTTCATTGATTCATAGCCTGTATCATTTGACATCGAACACAACTAATTTGAAGGATTTAAAGTCACACTCAAGTATATCATCCAGATACCCATAGTATCGATTTGTAGATACTTTTGGATGTCTGTCACCTCTAGATGCAACATTATCTACATGAAATACTGCATTTATCCCACTATCTAAAGTTGTCCACTTTTCATCCAACCTTTTGATGCAAAATTTGTGGCTATTGCACCACATTGCCTTGCATTGTTTCAACTGCAATATAAAAAACACGTAAAAAACAATGCCATTATTTGAAAAACATATTTATACTTGGAAAATTTTCAAACTAATAAAAAGAAAACTGTATGCATCAATATAATTGTAAAAAAAATAAGTAGTATAGGTGAATTATATGCTTGCATGGTAATGTACTAAACCATGTGCTAAATCAATTTCCCTCTGTGTAAGATTGGTATCTCCACTACGTTCAACTTCTTTGAACAATGTGGACACACCATACCATGATAACCTACCATTATTAGCTTGTTTGCATCGTTCAATCCATACCTTCATCCAATCAACATTGTTTGCAATACATATAAATGTATTGCATCCCATTCTCAACAGACTGTATTAAAATAAAATAGTTCACATGTGTATATATAATTAGTTTGCACGTTATACCACTATAATATTGGATTGTACATGAAGAATTAAATCTAAATAAGTACAATATACATAAAAAAAAAGTTAAATGTACTATAAATCTCCACTATATACTTACATCTCACTTTCCTCATTGTACTTTTCCTCGATAGGTGCTCCCATTCAAATTTGTTCATGGAGTTGACATCCCAAATGCGATCCAATACATTGATAATTTTTCCTATTGTTAGACTATATTGAATAATATAAACCATGGTTTGATATACCATATATCCCTCTACCATAAAACCCTCAAGACGTGCTCTTTATTTGACCAAAGCCTTCAAATATTTCAAGTGCCTCTCAACCATCCACATTGATCTTGTATGTACAGGTTCACACTTTTCAATCTCCTCAACTTGGTGTATGAGGTAGTGTTCTTGTGCATTGAAAAATTCTGGAGGTAGATACTTTTTCATTTCACACATTAGATGAGGAATTTGTTTCCTCCAATAATTTATATCTTCTTTATCGGTTTCTTTAGATGATAACCATCTACAAATGAAGCAAGAAAATCACAAGTTTCAACAATAATATATATAGTACATTTAAAGTAAAACACATGAAGTCAAATATAAGTTAATGTATAAAAAATTATTAAACAAATTACACTTTGCATATAAATCGCCACTTACCTCATGTATTTCCCAAGATCATATATAACTTGTTTGACATTGTTGTCAAAGTTGTCTCAGAGAGATAGAGGTAGAACATACTGTAAAAAAAATATAATCAATGATATTTATTCCGAAATAAGTATAAAACAAAAATAATAACAATATTTTTCACCATTAATGTACAAATATATACACCAAAATAATTACCTCAATGAATGTATGCCAACCATGAGTCTTTACCCCACCTAATTCACCTTTCTTTGTTAGGATATTATTTATGTTTAAAGAAAATCCAGTGGGAAATTTAATTTTTAAATAACCTCTTTAACATCCTTGCTTTGCTGCTCTGTCAATAACCATGGAAGGGCGCTTAGATTTTGGCCATCCCTCTCGCTATTTTAATGAATCACACTTTTCATTGCATGATTGGCCTCCTTAATGTCATTACAAATATTGACAATTTTTTTTTTTTTATCTCTCCTTTCATCTAAGATTCGCCATAAGGTATCTGTTACATTCTTCCTGATGTGCATTGTATCAAACAAATGAACAATATCTAGGTGCTCATAGTAGGGGAGCCTACTAAATTACTCAGGATATATTTTCATTCCTTGTGGTAGTGCCCCGTTATTAATGCCTTGCCTACCTGCAAGGTGAATCATATTTTAAGATATTATAAAAACAATAACTTTCAAATATTACAATGAAGAAAATGCAATAAAATATAAAATAGTCTAAAAATTTCATGTATAATGACAAATAGATGATTTAATCCATACCTTGAGAGATTATATTATATTGCAACTTCCATATACCACGTTTCATTCTTAGTGGTCTTAATCCAGTATCTTCTTTCCCATTGAAAAGATGTTTTTCGGTTCTTCGGTAACTATGTTTCTTAGAGAGGAAGTTCCTATACTCATCAAACGCCTCCTTTCCTAGGCTTCTTGAATGACGAGATTTCAATTTAGGACCACAAAATGGACACACAAATTTACCCTTTGTTTGAAGACCTACAAGAGATGGATTAATTTTTATTTCAATTATTAATTGAAATATGTATAATGAATGGACTATTTACAAAAAAATGCATGAAATGAACTTCATAAAACTAGTAAAAAATATTAAAGTGCATGGTAATGTTATAATATACCACATAAATGTGTTAGCCTTGGGGCATCGTGAGTTTTCCATACAAGAATTGCATGGATTTAAAATTCCCTTTGTGCATCTTTTGGTCTGGAGATACAATACATAGTGATGCCCTTCCATAAGTCCAGTAACTCATCAATAAGAGGCTATATATATACATTCATATCTTTGGCATGGTACTTACCTAATTTATTGAACATACAATACATAATTCCCAAATATATGAGTAACACAAAAAAAAAAAGACATAATTATAAGACATGATTGAACATATACGAGTAAACACAAAAATATAAGACATAAGTATGAAACAAACAAGACAAATCATGATATGTTATTGTGTAAATGAATATATTTATTCTAAACAAAATAATACCTGGAACAATCATTGTCGACATTATGTGTTCTCTCTTTATTGACATCCAAGGAGGAATGTTATTGTTGATAACAAAAACGGGCCACACCGAGTAAATAGATCTTAGCTCTCCAAATGGATTGACTTTGTCAGCTGCTAATGAAAGCTTAAAATTACAAGGTTCTTCTTTAAACTTTGGTCATCTTTCCTCTATATTCGTAAATGCAGATCCATATGCAGGCATTCAAAGAACACCATCTTGAATTATTTTCTTTGCATGGTAATCCATAAATTGTGCTATGATTTTTCACTTGAACAATTGTCACAAACATGGATTTATGAGAACATAATGAAGAACCTTGCGAGGCACCTTTTTTGTAACTTTGTCGGTTTGATATATACTCTCATCACATTTTGGGCATTTGTCTTTCGATGCATGTTATTTATAATAGAGAATATCATCATTAGGACATGCATGAATAACTTGATACTCCATTCCAATATCTTTCATAATGGCATGTAAATCTAGGTACATGCGAGGTAAAATTTTTGACGATGGTAAAAAAATTCACCTAAAAATCTACAACATTAGAAATTAGTAGTGCTGTTTAATGTAAAAAATATACATGTTGCATCCAAATAATGTTACAAATGGTGATCGACATAATAACATTGAAAACAAAGGAAACAAATAATTGCTTTATCATGATGTACTAAATATCACAAAATATATTACATACCTCAGGAGTTATGTCACACATATGTTTGACAAACCATTCACCACCTTTAATTTTACCAGAAGAAATACAATAGAGAGAAGAGATGTTTTTGAGCCTTCATAAATATGTTGAGTTCCCCTCTCTAGTACACGGTATATCATAACCACCAACATACAGGTTGTCATCATCATCTCTTCCTGCAACATTATTAAATGTCTCCTGGATCAATCTATTCATCCCATATTCATCCAATGTGTTATCAACACCATTATCTTCTTGCACAGGATCATTAGCTTGAACCGGTTCAATATTCGCTTCATGTTATTCAATGAACAACCACTTGTACTACAACGACCTCTTCCTTGTCGAGGAATTCCCTAGGAGCACCATACTAGACAATTACAATCAATAAAATAATATTAGTCAGCTATCAAAAATATTTAAACGATAGAAATGTTTACACATATAATATAGGGAAGCAAAGACAACAAAGATCTAGACAAAGAAAACTTAGCTAGTTAAATAATCATGATTTGCGTACGACTCAACTTAAAAATTACACGTTCATAATAATTAAAGTAAAAAATACCCTTAATGGGAATGATTCCATTGAATATATTAACAAATCAATCTAACTGCATTGATTTAATGAGTTTAATAATATGAACATGTAATAGTGAAAATAAATAGGAACTAGTATAGACCCATCTAAATACGGTTCTACGAAGTGTCAAGAGGGAAAAAAATCCCTTGAGGTGCATAAAACCCATTTTTTGCGTAAAAAACTGAGGAGAGGTCAAAAGGAGGAAAATTTCAAAACTTAGCACTATAAAAAGGAACAAATGTGAAACTGATCAATGTTGGAATGAGGAATTTTGGAGACTCCTAGCACTGGAAAAGGGCACAATTGCAAAATCAATGTTACTAGAAAATAGCCTAATTGTAAATCATAATGCTAGAAGAAGTCTAATTGACAAACTCAACGCTAGAATAAAGAGAAATTAGGAAGCCTAGCACTACAAAAGGGCACATTTGGAATTCCTAGCACTGGAAAAGGAAACAAGGAGGAAACTTAGCACTATAAAACAAGGTAGATGAGAAACAATCACTAGTATAAAATGGCTAATTAGTTACTAAAAGAACGACTAAAATTTACATATAAACGACTATTTTTCGGTCGGTGACCAATAGTAGCTAATTTATAGTATCTTATAACACAACCAAATTTTAGTCATTTTTACCTTAGTCATTAATTATTTGTATCAAATTTAAGTCTAGTAGTATATTTAGTCATAAATTTGGTCTCTAATTTAGTCATTAATTGCCACAATTAATAACCAAATATACAACAAAAAATATTACTAATTGATCACCCGAGAAAACCAATTAATGACCAAAGAAATATATCCAAAATGTTGGTCATGTTATAAGATACTGTAAATTGGCTACTAATAGTCATATATATGCAAATTTAGTCATCGTTTGAAACCAATAAATGATCAAAGAAATATGACTAAATCTTGGTCGTGCTGTAAGATACTGTAAATTAGCTACTAATAGTCATATATATGCAAAATTTAGTCGTCATTTGTAATCACAAATGTATCATTTGTAGTAGTCATTTATCTTTTTTTGGTAGTTTCATATTCATTATATTAATGACTACTTTAGTATATATTAATTTCATTTACTTTCATTAAAAATTATTATAAGCAACTAATTTAGTCGTATATTCATTTTATTTGTGTTCATTAATAAACATAAACTACTAATTTAGTAGTTTTAGATTGATTTTATTTGTTCGTTATTAATCGAAAAAAAATAATTAGTATGATTTTGCAACTAAATTTTAAAAAAAACTGGCATACAATGTACATGTTCATCTAATATGAAAATGAAAACTTACATATATTAATTACAAGACTAAATAATATAAAGTGCAACTATAAATAATTTCAACCACATAAATTATATTATATAAAATATCAAGTATTACAATATGAGTTTTCAACTTAATATTGGTTGGAGTAAAATTTACACATGAAATATTGTTCCATCAATTCAAAACATTAGCTGTTAGGTCCCTATATTACTAGTGTAGTCCCTTATTATTGTTAGTGTAGCCCCCTTATTGTTATTGTTGTACCCCTGTAGTCCCCATATTGTTATTGTGCCCCATAAAACCCCACTATTATTATTGTTGTGCCCTTACATTATTATTGTTAGGTCGGCTAGGACTATATTGTGACCCCATGGGCTCCTATAGATAGAAATGAGGTTTTATCATTTGAATCATCCAAGAATTGTTCATTCATGTAATGTAAAGGAAGTTTCCCCCTTGAAGTGGCTGATTTATAAGGTGTTGATCTCTCTTTTCTTCTATTTTTGGAGTTGGTTTCATAACATTTGGTATCAGAGCTTTGGATTCTAGGTTTCACTGCTTCAAACAAGTCATCGTAGAATTTTCACTATAATTTTTTTTTTACGAAGGTTAAGAAGTTAAAAAAAAAACCCATTTGTGAAGAAATCTTGATGAACGTCTTGTAAAAATTTTAGATCTTGGTTCTTAATATTTGTGGAGATATGATCTATGGAAGTTAAGGTTTTTGCAGGCTCCCGAATTCATCTCAAAGAGGTGACCTTGGGAAAATCATCATAACTCTCTCTTTGAGAATTAGATTGGAATTATGTAAGAAGTGGACGAAATGAAATATACTATAGTTTAGTATGTATCAATTTTTAGAGCCGAAGGAGGAAAAAATGACACGTGGAATGCCGTACAAGTTCTCTCTACTGAACCAGTCCATAATTAGGCCATTGCGTGATATTACACATATATTTTCCTTGAAGAATCCAAATTAGGTTAGACCAATGGAATTGGGAAGAAGATTCAGAGGGCTACTATGGGATTGAAGATAAAATCTTGGGGATCCGAAATTTCAGAGATACATCAATTTCAATATCGAGCTCCTCAAAAGAAAGAAAAATGCGTGTATTTTTTTTTGAAATTGCATAAGAATTTTTTGAAAAATCAGTTGAAGTGATTACAAGGGCACATTGAAGCATAGATATCAGTATTTGGTTCTAAAATGGCCCCTAAAAATAATTCAACACCCATTAAGCCCTCAGAAGGCTCTACTATGACTCATGAAGAGGAAGAAGTGCAACATGATATATCAAAATTACAAGTCCAAGTGCACCAAATTTCACCCTTGCAAAGAGAAATAAAAAATGAAATGGAAGTTTTGAAGAAATGCGTGGAAGCTAAGATGGATGGTTTGAAGAAAGGCGTGGAAGCTAATATGGATGGTTTGAAGAAATGCATGGAAGCTAAGATGGATGGTTTGAAGAATGACATGGAAGCTAAGATGAATGGCATGGAAGATAAGATGGATGACATGGAATCTAAGATAGATGAAAAAATGAAAGACAACATGGAATACATGAAGAATGATCTAAAAGTAGACATGGAAGGTTTGAAAAAGTATATACAAAAATGATTCCTAATGGAGAAAAGGTAGTACAAGAAACTCATGATGAGAACAAAATAAATTTAAATCGTGATTTCATAAACTGTAATGTTGGATTGAAAACCCACCATATTCCAAATATCGATATGAGGAAGTTTGATGGTAAATATCCTGTAACATGGATACTATATATGGAGCAATATTTTGATCTCCATAATGTGAAAAACATACAAAAGATACACATTGAAACTTTACATTTAGAACATAATACATTTGTATGGTATCGATGGCCTTGCTCTCATAAAATTTTTTCACCAGGTCAATTTTTACAGAGGAAATGATAGCACATTATGAGGATACAAAGAGAAATAACTTCTTTAGCCAGTTGATAAATCTCAAACAAAAGGGTTCAATGGTGGAGCGCATTTAGGAATTCCAAAAATTGAAAATAAGGGTAACTGATATTCTAGAGGAACACATGATTGATGTCTTCGTAGGGACTTTAAAGGATAAAATCCAACATGAGGTTCAACTTTGGGAACTTGGAGAATGCATTCAGGTAAGAAATAAAAATTGAAAGTAAAATTATGGCAACAAGGAAGCCTACCACTCACATATATAAAGATGGAAGTGTTGCTACTCCTAGACTTCCACAAACTACAAGGCTGACACCACAAAAATTGGAAGAAAAAAGAGAAAAAAGGCTTTGCTACAGTTATGATAGAAAATACACTAAAAGACATAAGTGTGCTAAGAAGAAATTATTTTACATACATTGTGAAGATGAGGAAGAAAATGAACAAGAAACTTCAAAAGAAGAGGATATACACTAGGAACCAACCCTAGAGAAAGAAGAAATTAGTCCGACCATATCTTGTAATGCATTGGCAGGAATTACCACTCCTCAAACTCTCAAGATAGAAGGACATATCAAGAAGAAAAATTTAGTAGTGTTGATTGATTCAGGTAGTACCCATAATTTTATTCATTGTAAGGTAGCCAAGGAATTGAATTACTTCCTATACCCAACACCAGAGTGTCAAGTGATAGTTGCAAATGAAGGGACTATAAATTTCTCTGGAAAATTCCATAATATCAAGCTAACCATGGGGGAATATGTATTGAATAGTCTAATGCTTTCCATTCCAATGGGAGGTGCTGATGTTGTACTAGGAGTACACTGGTTACGATATTTGGGGACGGTAGCTTCTAATTTTCAAGAACTTTTCTTGAAATTTTTTTGGAAGGAAAGGAAGTTGAATTACGGGGTATCACAGGGAAGCCAAGAAAGATAATTAATAAGATCTAATGTCATGACAAAGCTTCTAAATAAATAAAAATGAGACATCATTGAACAATTATGCTCACTAGAAGTTCCAACATGAAAATCATGTCTCCATATCTCCAAAAAGTCTTGGAAACTCATTCCAAGGTGTTTGAAACTCCCAAAGGAATCCCACCTATTCTTGATCATGATCATGCTATTCATTTGATTCAAGGAAGTGTTACTCCAAACATCAGGCCTTACAGATATCCTTATGTCCAAAAGAGCGAAATTGAACATATGATTGCATAAATGTTAGAGGATGGTATAATTCAACCTAGTCAAAGTTCTTTCTCTGCTCCAGTAGTATTTGTGCACAAGAAGGATGGATCATGGAAAATGTGTCCAGATTATAGGGAGCTCAATAAGCTCACTATTAAAGATAAATTTCCCATTCATTTGATTGCTGAATTATTGGATGAATTACATGGAGCAATTTATTTTACCAAGTTAGATCTTCATTTAGGATATCATCAAATTAGAATGAACACTGAAGATATTCCGAAAACAACATTTCAAACTCATGAGGGTCATTATGAATTTTTGGTCATGTCTTTTAGCCTTACCAATGCACCTTCTACATTTGAAGGGTTGATGAATTCCATTTTTAAACCCTTCCTTAGAAAATTTGTGTTGGTATTTTTTGATGATATACTAATCTACAACAAGTCTTGGAAGGATCATATTCAACATGTTGACTTGGTGCTCAAACAATTGAAGGAGAATCAATTATATGAAAAAACCTCCAATTTTTTCTTTGGAGTACAAGAGGTGGAATATATGGGTTATATTGTATCTCATGAGGGTGTTAAAGTATACCCTAACAAAATTAAAGCCATTAAGGAATGGAAAGTCCCCACAACCATAAAGCAGTTATGAGGATTTATCAGATTAATAGGGTATTATAATTTTTTTTTTAATTATTATTGGAGAATAGAAGCACCTTTAACAACATTATTGAAGAAAGATGCATTTTCATGGACTCCTAAAGCAACTAAGGCCTTTGAACATCTTAAAGAGGCAGTGTTCCTAGCAGTGGTCTTAGCTACGCCAGACTTCACAAAAACCTTTATTGTGGAATGTGATGCCTCAGGAAATGGAATTGGTGTTGTTTTAATGCAAGAAGGAATACCCATTGATTTTGAAAATCGTCCAATCAAAGGAAAGTATTTACATAAATCTATTTATGAGAAAGAAATGTTGACAATACTACATGCACTAAAGAAATCACGACCTTACCTAATGAGAAGACACTTCAAGGTAAAAATTGATCATGATAGTCTTAAATAATTTTTGGAACACAGACTATATTCAGAAGAGCAGAAAAAATGGGTCACAAAGCTGTTGGGTTATGACTTTGAAATCATCTACAAAAAAAGGAAGCTAAATGTTGTTGCAGATGCACTCTCAAGAAAGGATGAGGAGGTGGAAGCATTGCTTTGTGCTATTTCTATTATCCAACAAGATTGGATAACCAAAGCAAGGGAGGAATGGAAGAATGACGAAGAAGTGTGGACACTCATTCAAAATTTGCATCAAGATCCTAGTACATGAGATACATTTAGTTGGAAAAATGATTCCTTATGGTACAAAGGTCACTCATATCTTTGTAAGAATTCCCAACTAAAACAAAATATTATTTTGGAATTGTACACCTCTCCCGTAGGAGGACACTTAGGATTTTTAGAAACTTACCATAGGGTGAAGAAATAATTTTTTTAGGATGACCTTAAATCTGATATTCAAAATTTTGTGGTAGAATGTTTGGTTTTCTAGAAAAATAAAGTTGAGACAATTAAGACCTTGGGTTTGCTACAACTTTTACCCATTCCAAGTCAATTTTGGGAAGGGGTTTCAATGAATTTTATCACAGGTTTACTTAAATCCGAAGGAAAGAGTGTCATCATGGTGGTAGTTGATAGAATTACCGAGTATGCACACTTTTGTGCATTATATCACACATTAAAGTAAGTACAATTGCTACTGTATTTATGGAAACAATTCAAAATCTACATGGAAACCCAAAGATTATTGTAAGAAATAGAGATCCCATTTTCACTAGAAATTTTTGGAAGAAATTATTTTCTTGTTTGGGTACTAAAATGGCCCATAGCTCATCTTATCATCCTAAATCCAATGGGGAAACTGAGATAGTGAACAAATTTTTGGAAGTATGTCTTCGTTGTTTTTTATCTGATAAACAAACACAATGGGTCAAGTGTTTACCTCTAGTTGAATGGTGGTATAACACTTCCTTCCACACTGTAGAAAAAATGACCCCATTTATGGCACTTTATGGATATCATCCACCGTCCATCACATTATATTTAAGAGAAAATTCTAAGGTTCAAGTAGTGGAAGATCATATCGAGCATCAACAACAAGTTCTCCAACTCTTAAGGATAACCTAAATTTGGCACAAAATCGAATGAAACAACGTGCATATCAACATCACAGTGAGAGATGCTTTGATGTAGGAGACTGGGTATTTTTATGTCTACAAACATACAAACAAATGTCCCTCAAGCAAGCTAAGAAGGATAATAAATTATCGCCAAAGTATTATGGTCCTTACAAGGTGTTGCAAAATATTGGTACTATGGCATACAAATTGGAGCTTCCTGCTTCTTCTCGAGTGCACCTAGTTTTCCATGTTTCATGCTTAAAGAAGGTTATAGGTGACAAAATTCCAGTTCAAACAATATTTATAGGACTTGATGAGGAAGGAAAAATCATATTGGAACTTGAAGAAATCATGGAAACAAGAAATCGATAGCTAAAAAATCGATCAATTTCAGAGTATCTCATAAAGTGGAAGAACTTACCCACTGAAGATTCCACATGGGAGGATGAGAATTTCATGTAGAAGCATCCATAACTACTCAAGCGTTGAGGAAAACAATTTTTTGAAAGAGAGGGGCATGTTAGGTCCCTATATTACTAGTGTAATTGATCGAGGTGGATATCGGTGGTCACCCACCTATTCCATTTGGACCCGCAACATCAATTCTTGCAGCTTTTCACTTCCAGTAGCTTACTATTTTTAGTAGGTTTTCAGGTCCTACATGCCCGGAACCATTTTGGGGCATTAATGATCCAGGTGGATATTGGTGGCCACCCACCTATTCCATTTGAACCCCCGCCATAAGTTCTTTCTGTTTTTAATTTTCAACACAACTTACTATTTTTAGCAGTTTTTCTGGTCCTGAACTTCCGGAGCCATTTTGAGGCCCTAAATGACGTTTTTTGGGAAAAATGAGAGCAACATTAGATCTCTCACACCAAAAATTGTAGTGCTAAGATAGATCTTTCTAACGATCTATTGAGCGCATCAAACGGAGATCAGATGCCAAAGTTACATCCCTGGGAAGTTGAAACACAAATTTACCCAAACGGGGCCCATAGTTTTCACTCTTCTTCTCCTAGGGTTAGGTTTTTGGACGTTTGGAGTTTTAAATTGTTTCTCAACAATAAATAGGCCTTCGAGCCTCATTTAATCTACAAGTACCACTAGACCAATTCTCTTCTCTCTCTCTCTCTTTAATTTGCATTTTGTCGCTTCAGTGTTATTGTTCCCATCTTTCTTCAATTCTTGCTTCTTACCATCAACATAGAGTTCCTTTTCTAAAAAATAAAGAAGATACAATGCATAGTATAAGACATGAAATATGATGAACATTGGAATATAAACTAAAGTAGACTATAAAGGATTTATACGATATATACATCAACATCAACAATATTGTCAATGTAATTTTTCCCCACAAAAGCAAGAAACTTGAACTAATTTTCTTCAGTTGGGAAATAGTGGCTTCTATGTGGCCAAATGACCTGTATAAACAAAACAAATAAAATTTCACCATAGAAAATAACACCTTAGTAAAATTAATATTCAACATTCAAGGAAATATTAGGCACAATCATGCCAACTAAGTTACATGCTAAAAATATCAAGTTGTAGATTGCTTATACAATGTGGGAGTGCAAAAAGAAAATCCTAGAAAATGCCAGAGACAAGTCTACAATAAAATGATCTGAATTAAAAAGTATACAATAATAGGATAGGCTTGTATACATGTATATAACTGGATAATGTAGAATGCTAACCGAATAAGTCCAGGGCTATAGGTCGATGATGTCAAGAATGCCCAAGTATGATAAGCATTTCTTTAGAGAAGAACTACTATTTGTCCATTATCACATATGAATACGCCAAATAGTATATATCAGGTTATTAATGTGTTGCTTATATTTATGGATCACTACAATATAAGGGGATAAATTGAAAAGACAATTCCCTTCCCATTGTGTTCCTCACCTGTGGTACAATATATTAGCTATGATTTAGAGCAAATTTAAAACATCGAAATATGTAGCAATCACCACTAGTAATCACCCAAAAAGGTTTATTTTGGAATGTAACTTTTAGATTCGAGTTTCTATATGATTCTTTAATAAAAAATCCACACTGAATTCCAACACCAAACTTCCAATTTGAGGGAACACTTGTGGCCATCCTCATTCACTCAAACTCAAAAAATTAGTGATAATTATAATGAAAATATTAAATAAGAGTAGTTTTGATATGTTTTTTATATTTACATGCAAAGCAACAATAGTTTTCCCATATTTACTATACTTGTAATTTCCAAGATATAACACATTGATTAATCTTTTACAATAAATACTTGATTAAATATAAACACAAATTTAACATATTGCAACAATACCACCAATTTTTGATCCTCAATTACACTACGAGAAAAAAAGACGTTGGCGAGGGTCAAAAAATGTCACCATAAGCTCATTGGTGATGGTCAAAAGAGCCTCCGTCACCAAAAAATGAACGCCACCAAAGGTGGCATCAACAAAATTATAGGTGTTGTGGTGACATTCAAGGTTCATCACCAACAATGGTTTATAATGACGGATAGTGACCGTCACCATATCATATGAGAAATGGTGATGGAACTTAACCTCTGTTGCCAAAAAAGTGAATGTCACCAAATGTGGTGTCGCCAAAAGTTTACGTGTTGTGGTGACATTCAAGGTCCATCACGAATAATGATTATAATTATGGATAATTATTATCACCATTTCATATGAACAACATCGATTTATGGCGATGGACCTTTCATGGTCATCACTATTGATACATATATATGGTGACATTCATTTACCGTCACCATTTTATATTTTGGTGAGGGTCAAAAAATGTCACCATCATCTCATTGGGGATGGTCAAAAGAGTCTCTGCCACTAAAAATTGATCGCCTCCATTCCATATAAATATCAGGGCATGATGGAATCAAACCACCATCCTTCTGCTTGTAAAGCAAGTGTTGTTCCATAGCTAGCACCCTTTAAAGAATTAGACTTAAAAAAATTCTTGAAACTTTATAAATTGTAAATTCTACAACTTTCAATAAATTATAAAACTTTGTAAAGTCTTGGAAAATATTTTACTAAATAAGAAAAATAGGATCGAAGTTTGTACCTAATGGTTATGGAAGTTATGAAAATTGGGTGGAGGGGAAAATAGTCATGTATAAGATACTCAGTATGTTTAGCTAAATACTCAATTAAAAGTGAAACTTTAAAGAAATTGATAGCCTATAAATGACCTGCAATTAACAAATATAAAATTTGCAATTACACCAAAGATTGATTTCTCACCTTGTGAATCATGTAAATATGTTGTGATGGCATAAAAATCTACCTCTAAAAGATTGTTTTTCATGCCAAAAAGCAGAAAACAATGAGTATATATGATGCAATTATGAATAATGAGCTACATGCTTGAATCCTACTCGCTATGGGTCTAGAAAACTAATTGGGAGTGGTTCTTGTTATTAATTAATTAAATATGTCAAAATATAACAATCAATAACAATGATCCTGAAACGTAACCACTAAACAAATGTTAAAAATTGTAAGTACAAAGTTTGGCTAGTATATGTTACACCAACAAAATATCAAAGGGGAATTAAGATACTTCCAAATCCACACCAAGAATGAGTATCCAAAGATGTAATTGTATGGATACAAGGAAAACACTCTCTACCTCTCGATGATAACTATGTCCTCCCACAAGTACTTCAACTAGCAAAGGGGTGTGAATACAAGCACCTCAAAGTAAAATAAGCTACACATTACAAAAAAAAAAACTTCATCCCCCCTCTACCTTTATAGAATAGGTCTAGGGGAATAAAGAAAGATCCATAAAGAATAGGATTAGAGTGGGAAAAACAAATATGATAAGAAAAAATAACCAACGATGAAAATCTACTAATTTGAACACGTTTAAACTACAGTAAAAAAAGATGGCATCCATAGTAAATTAAAGTAACATTGGTCAATTGTAAACTATCTATAGTGCCGCCAATATAATGAACTTTGATAGGGGATTTTCACATTAATGGAACAACATGTTTAAATATCACATTTTTTCTTTATAACCATTGTATTTAACTGACAACCATGCATAGTTCTAGCACATAACTGCAAAACATGGACAAAAAAGTGAGCATAAATTCCAAAAGCCCAATCTACCTTAATGGAGAAAAAAAAAAGAAATCAAAACTTACGTACAATGTACCAACCATTGAAATGATAGAAACATGAAAGAAAATGTCATGATACTTCTCATCAAGGACATATAAAATCATATCACCTACAACAATGAATTTATAAACCTTTTTCAGAAAATGGTGTTAATACACTAACTATAGTTGGTTGGCAAAAATAAGTCAAGGATATATATAGTTGGTTGGAAAAAAATTCATCCTTAAGGAAACCAAGTCTATACTAAAAAACTTAACCATTAGAGTGTACCATTTAGATATGGGTTTTTTCATGTGGTTGTTCACTTGCACTTAGTCCAATATTTGAGGAAATACGCAACCAATTGAGGGTACAAAATTATTTTTTATTTAACTATATTAAATAGATCATCCAGTAACTTAAAGAATTTCCTACATCCAACCCATGTATCTTTGCCAATAGTTCTTTAACCTTAAAATCATCAAGAAAATAAGACAATATGATCAGAAAAGAAATTTTTTAAGAACCTACCTCATTGGGGGTATAAAGGGGAAACTAGTGATGCATAAAAGGAACATTATTCTTGAAGAACCATGGAATCACCATTGTACTCATTTAAGATACTCTTGTGGTTGAAATTCCAAGATGAAAATGCCTTTCCCTTTATGTTCAAAGAGAAATATTCCCTTTACAACTCTTTTTTGAGGTAGATATGCATCTCATCATTCCATCACATAAGGCAAAAAAGCCACTCCATTGAACTTTCCAATTAATGTTCTTGCATGTGCATACATGAAAATAGTATCTCCTCAACCGAGACCTCCAAGATGATTAACACACTAAAATCATATATTTTCCTAGGGAGACTTGATATCTTATCCAAGTTGATACAATTTAGGTTTAGCGGGGTCATAGGATACCAAACTGGATCTTTTATTGGCAACTTTCCAGAAGCAAAGAATTCCTTCAAGGCTTAGGGAATATTGACCTCTTTTTTAAAGTAATCCCAGTTCCTGTTGTCTATTATAGTTCTGCACCTGCTAGCATTAACCTACCTTCTGAATATATCTATTAGTATGATGAGTTGATTAGACAAAGAAAATTAAGCCGAAAATAAATAATTCAAGATTAATCCACATCCCCCCAGCCCCCACCCAATAACATAGAAAAACTAAAGCATAAGAAAAACATAAACAACTATGTGCCACAAATATCTAGTTCTAAATTATAATTTTTTATATTGAATTTAACTTGAAGGTATCTTTAAAAAACCCTTGAGATATTATATATTATGCATTGAGAAAACCTGTTGAACAACTTCTAGACAATATACTACAATCTTTCTTTCAATTTTCCTTTTACTACAAAAGCAAAGGATATGTAGGGATACCATAGTTTTGGAATTTATACTAAATATCTGAAACATCTTATAGATGTTCCCCTCATTATTCGTTTCTAGAAACCTACTAGTAAAGAATTATAAAAAATGATAGTTTCAAGCATTTTAACTATATACTTCTTTGAAGTAAATTTCAAAAATAGATGTTACCCATTCTATTAGTGTTGATCAGCGGTTGTCATTGATGTCAACCCAAGCAGCACCAGGGGCTAACCCAATATTGCATGGGAATTTTTACCGACCAAATTAATAGATTCTAGGTCAATAATAATTTTGATGGTTTCTACTTGTCGAGATGTTTCCGTTGATATATGGCACGCCATGTAATTATTCACGGTTTGAGAGATATTCATGTTTGAAGTTTGTACCCATAATTAGTGGGCTAAAACACCATGGGGTTGGGGCATGGGTCATTGAAAAGTAATAATTAATATTTTTTAAGCTCCTAAAATCCCTCCCACGTTCACTTGTTGAAGCCCCTCTCAACCTAAGCATTTATATAAATTGTGATCCTCATTTCCTCCTTATGCAAGGGATTTCACCATTTGAAACAAGTCATCGTGGAATTTTCGCTCTAAATTTTTTTCTACGAAGGTTCAGAAGCTGAAATTTGTATGAGGTGAAGCCGAAATCCTAAGGAAGCTGCTGTAAAAATTTTAGATCAAGGTGCACAATATTTTTGGAGATATGATCTGTGGAAGTAAGGGTTTTTGTAGGCTCTTGAAATTCATCTCAAAGAAGTGACCTTGGTAAATTCATCATAAATCTCTCTGCGAGTATTGGATTGGAATTTTGTAAAAAGTGGCAAATAATACCTGATCTATGTTTTTCTCTATCAATTTCAGAGCCAAATGAAGAAACAGTGACACGTTTTATGCCATACAAGTGCGCTTTGCTGAAACAGTCCATAATTAGGGCATTGTGAGAGATTGGGTATAAATATCTCTTGAAGAATCCAAATTGGGTCAGACCTATGGAATTGGAAAGATGACTCAGAGGAATAATACAGGACCAAAAATCAGATATTGAGGATATTAAATAACAGAGATACACCAGATTCAATATCGAGCTCTTAGAAGGCAAGAAAAAGCTAGATTATGTGTTGTCAAGGATTGCAAAGGACCACAATTTCTACGGTAGGAAATAAAAGCAAGGTAAAACAGAGGGTAGCATGACAAGAGAAACAACCAAGGTGCATAACATTAGCAAGAAGTTCATCATATGAAGTCTTCAAGTGGGCAGCACTACATACAATCATTAGAAAGGTATCATTGTACTTAGTCATTGTAAATACATTATTGTACAAATTGACACTAGTAAATATACGCAAGGGTTGAAGCGGTGTTGGGAGGTCCTAGGATCATCATTAGGTGGTTGTGTCAAAGTTGGGGTTATGGTCTAGTATATCTTATTCTTCTGCATCATTCTATATCATTGTAAAGTGGACCATTTTCCCTGGTACGAGAGTCCATTCTTCTTTTATTCTTCTATAAGGTGGTAGGGTGGTGCTAGGGTGAGTTGTAGCTCAGGGTGTTGGGGCATCCGTTTAGTTGACTATTGAAGAATCTAGGGCATTGGAGCGTCCATCCAGTGGGAGCTGGAGAAGAATGCTTTTCTAGATTCTAGGAAGTTGGAGCTTTATTTTCAATTGGAGTTGAATATTAAAGAATTATTAGAAAAAAATTAGGTGGTTTTTGTCTCGGAATGGGTTTCCACCTTAAAAACTGTGTGCAGTGTTCTTCTTGTTTGCTGCTATCATTGTACAAAAACTGATAATAATTTAAGATTAAATAATGCTCTAATTGAAAGGAATACTTATTCACCCCCCCTCTCAGTATTTCCAACAATTGGTATCAGAGCTTG
Source organism: Pinus albicaulis (assembly GCA_034641835.2). NCBI lineage: Eukaryota > Viridiplantae > Streptophyta > Pinopsida > Pinales > Pinaceae > Pinus > Pinus albicaulis. The sequence goes on along the minus strand of CM076580.1, from coordinate 55,859,650 downwards.
GTTCCTTCAATAGAAGTTTAACAGCTGGAAGGAGGTGATGGAGCATACCAAGAATGGTGTACCTCTATTCAATGAAAATAATTATGCACTATGGAAAGGAAGAATGGAGGTCTATCTCTTGGCGCAAGGTTACGAAGTATGGGACACTGTTCAAAATGGATTTACATCAACCGCGGATGAACAAGGTAAGAAGAATTTGGTAAATGATGCAAAAGCAAAGAATATTATTATCGGTGGACTTATTGAATCTGCTTATCATAAGGTGTTGGGTTGTAAAACCGCCAAAAATGTTTGGGACAAGCTTGAGAATATATATGCAGGTGACTCAAATGTCAAAGAAGCAAAGCTTCAAATCTATAGAGCAAAATTTGAGCAACTCGGAATGAAAGAAGATTGCAACATTGCTGCATACTTCCAATACGTTGATGAAATAACCAATACTCTGGAAGGATTGGGAGAGCCAGTTGACGAGAAGACTATTATACGGAAGATTCTTAGAACGTTACCATGGAGATTCAACCCAAAGGTATCGGTTTTAGAATACAGTGCAAATCTGGACAAACTCAACAAGGAAGAATTACATGGAGTTCTCATAGCATATGAAATGAGACTTGATGAAGAAAAGGGTACTTCAAATCTAGAAACTGTGTTTGTTGCATCTAAGCAAACCAATAAGGAAAAACAACCTTCAATTGAAATGACATGCACTTGCAAGTGTGAAGAAAAGGGAGATGATGGAGAAGGTCTTTCAGATGAAGAATATGCTTACTTTACGAGAAAAATAAAACCTGGTAAGGGAAAATTCAAAGGTAAACTTCCATTGATATGTTTCGGTTGTGGTGAGGTTGGGAATTTCGTAGCAAAATGTCCGAACAAAAGTGATGGCAACTCAAAAGGAAAGAAAGGCTTTAAGAAATTCAACAAGCAAGGCAAAAATAAAGGATCCAAAAGGAACTTTCTCTCTAAGAAGATAGCTCCTCATCCGATGAAGAAAGTGACAGCAAAGAAGAAGCCAATGAGAAAGTATTGTTTATGGCCAAGCACAATAAACAAGAAGTATCAAACAATGAAGAAGAAGGGTTGACCATAGAAGAATTTTATGAGGAGGTAATCAAGCTTATAAAAGAGCTCAATGCTGAGAAGATCTATTCCAATACTCTTGAAGAACAAGTTCAAGGTCTCAAAGTTGAGGTTGAAGAACACAAATGTATTGAAGAGTCACTTCAAAAGAAGTTGGAAGAAAGCAACCAAGAAAGGGAAGCATTAGAAGCCGAAGTAGTCTCACTGCGTAAGGAAGTGAAGAAGGGGAAAATTGTCCAAAACTATGCCAACAACTCAAGGGCATTGGAAGAACTCATCAACAATCAATGATCTTACAACGATAGAATTGGCCTCGGTTACAAAGAAGAAGAAGCAGGACCTTCTACAACAAAATACAATGAACCTATGAGATCTGACATACATGTAGATTTCATTGGACTAGATTCGCAAGCACATCCTTGGAAGATGATTCCTCGACAAATATTTTCATCCAGGTACCAACATAGTTTTCATGGCTATTGTTATTCATGTGGAAAATTTGGTCATAAAGCTGTAGAATGTCGCACGTACCCTAGGAACCAATAAAATTCCAAGAGATTCTTCAAATATGAACCTCCCAGGGCTCAAAAAAACATCGATAGATTTGAAAATTTAAGAAATAATATGGAATGTTACAAATATCAGAACTTTGGACACATAGCCAGAGACTGCAGACTTGAAAATCCTCTAGAAGAATCTTTGAAGCCACAGAATGAACGAACATGGAAGAAGAAGAAGACTAATAATTGTGCTCTCGCTCTCAAGGCTCAAAAAAATAAATATGTGTGGTATGTTGATAGAGGTTGCTCAACGCATATGACTGGAGATAGAAGGAAATTTGTATCTCTGAAAGAGAAGAAGGATGGAACCATATCCTTTGGAAATGATGGATCTTAAAATGTTATAGGGTTAGGTACCATCACTCTCGGAAGTAAAGATGTTATAGCCAAGAATGTTCTATAGGTCAAAAACATGAATCACAATCTGCTCAGTGTTGGATAAATGTGTGATCAAGGACACACAATGATATTCAACTCCACAAAATGTGAAATCAGGAAAGGCAGGTATGGTAAAATTGTGGCTACAGCAAGTTGAGCTCCAAACAACATATATGTTCTAGATGAAGCAACTAAATCATGTATACTAGCTAAAGAAGATGAAAGCTAGTTATGGCACAAACAAATGGGTCACTTAAAATTTTACAGTCTTGTCAGGTAAGCAAAAAGGAAGCAGTACGAGAAATGCCGAAAATCTCAAAACCTTCCAACACACTATGTGAGGCATGTCGGCATGGCAAGCAGACAAAAGTCCAATTTAAAACAAAAGAACACTTTGCATCACATCCATTGGAATTGATACATACTTATCTATGTGGTCTTGTGAGAACAAAAGGCTTAGACGGAGAATTATATTTCATGTTAATGATAGATGACTGTACAAGGATGACAACCACCAGTTTCCTAAAGAAAAAATCTGAAGCATTTGAGTGCTTTAAGATCTACAAGGAGTTGGTTGAAAATGAAACTGATTTGAAAATAAAGTGTTTAAGATTAGATAATGGTGGAGAATTCACTTCCAAATTATTTCAGCAATACTGTGACAAAAATGGAATAAAAAGGCAATTTTCAACAGCACGAACACCTCAGCAAAATGGAGTTGCTGAAAGAAAGAATAGGACCGTACAGGAAATGGATAGAACAATGTTGAAGGACTCAAAATTGGATGAAAAATTATGGGTTCAAGCAATTGATATGGTAGTCTTCATTATCAACCGAAGTCTTCTCAAAAATAATTGCAACAAGACTCCATATGAATTATGGAAAGGAAAACCAGCTAATGTAAAATATTTCAGAATCTTCGGAAGAAAATGTTATATCAAAAGAGAAGATCAAAATTTGGGTAATTTTGAATCACGTGTTGATGAAGGTATCTTTGTTGGTTACTCACGCAAAAGAAAGGCCTATAAATTCTATAATCTAAGATGAAAACAGATAGTGGAGAGCATAAATGTTACATTTGACAAAGATGGTGTTCTAGCGAGTAATGATGAGGATCTAGAATCTTTGAAACTTGAGACAGGGGCTGAAAAAGACACAGATAAAATTGTAGAACAAGAAGCAACTATCAACGAGGAAGAAGTAAACAATGATCATCAAGATATACTAGAACAACAACAAGAAGCTCCTCCAAGGAGAACAAAAGAGTGGATTCAAAATAACCATCCATCAAATCAAATCATTGGTGACATAAATGAAGGTCGATAGCTTCGTTCATCACAACAAGCTCATGTTGCTTTTCTAGCAACCTTTGAGCCTAGTAGTTTTGAGGAAGCCAGCCAGAATGAACATTGGGTAGCAGCTATGAATGAAGAATTGGATCAAATTGAGAAGAATAACACCTGGGAATTAGTTCCACGACCAAAAGATAAAAATATCATTGGGACTAAATGGGTGTTCAGGAACAAATTTAATGAAGATGGGCAGGTTACCAGAAACAAAGCAAGATTGGTTTGCAAAGGCTATGCACAAGTGGAAGGAATTGATTTCAACGAAACATTTGCACCAGTTGCCAGAATGGAAGCCATCCGAATGTTTCTTGCCTATGCATGTTCAAGAAAAATCAAAGTCTACCAAATGGATGTTAAGTCAGCATTTCTGAATGGAGAATTAGAAGAAGAAGTTTACATCGAACAACTTGAAGGTTTTCTACTATCACAAAAAGAAGACTATGTCTGCAGGTTAAAGAAGGCTCTATATGGTCTCAAGCAGGCTCCCAGAGCATGGTATGCTCGTCTTGATGGATATCTATGTCAACAAGGGTTCAAGAAAGGTATTGTTGATAGCAATCTTTATGTACAAATAGATAAAGATAATTTAACAATCGTTAAGGTATATGTGGATGATATAATATTTGGTAGCAATGATGATCGACTAAGTAAGAAATTTTCTACAAAGATGCAAAGTGAGTTTGAGATGTCTTTACTTGGTGAGCTGACATACTTCTTAGGGCTTCAAATATCTCAGCAAGAGAAAGGAATATTTATATGTCAAACCAAGTACATCAAGGAAATGCTCAAGAAATTCAAAATGGAAGATTGCAAACCTGTCCTTACTCCGATGGTAACAGGTTGCAAATTGAGCATAGACAACTCATCTAAGGATGTGGATCAGAGGTTGTACAAATCTATGATTGGTAGTCTTCTATATGTAACAGCCTCTCGGCCAGATGTTATGCAAGCAGTTGGACAAGTAGCAAGATTCCAAGCAGCACCAAAAGAATCACATATTATTGTCGTCAAAAGAATTCTTCGATATCTAAAGGGCACAAAAGAATATGGCTTGTGGTATCCCAAGGGTAAAAATCTCATTATTCAAGCCTTTATAGATGCATATTGGGCGGGAAGAGTTGATGATCATAAGAGTGCTAGTGGAGTAGAATTCTATCTAGGTGGTTGTCTTGTATCATGGTTGAGCAAAAAGCAAACTTCAATCTCGTTATCTACAACGAAAGCAGAATACATTGCAAGAGCATCATGTTGTACTCAAGTCCTTTGGATGAAACAAAATTTGCAAGATCTTCAAGTACAATTCAGTGAGCCTATTCCCATATTCTGTGACAACACTAGTGCCATTAGCATCTCCAAGAATCCTGTCATGCATTAAAAAACAAAACACATTCTGATCAAATATCATTTTGTTAGAGAACAAGTCGCTAAAAATAATATCAAACTTGAGTATGTTTGTACAAAAGAACAAATTGCTGATATCTTCACTAAACCTTTACCTCATGAAGCATTTGAATATCTTCGTCAAAAGCTTGGGATTCTCCCAAGTTCTCATTAGATTACAGGTCTGCAGGACGGTTGTGTGTCAGGGGGAGTGGAAGTGTGTACAGGTCCGCAGGATGGTTGTGTTTCAGGGGGAGTTACCCTTTGCCATTGATGTCAAAGGGGGAGAGAATGTTGTAGGAAGAGGTGTCATGATCGTAGGGGGAGTACTTGTGTTGCCATCAATGCCAAAGGGGGAGATTGTTGATCAGCGGTTGTCATTGATGTCAACCCAAGCAGCACCAGGGGCTAACCCAATATTGCATGGGAATTTTGACCTACCAAATTAATATATTCTGGGTCAATAATTATTTTTATGGTTTCTACTTGTCGAAATGTTTCCGTTGATATATGGCACGCCATGTAATTCTTCACGGTTTGAGAGATATTCATGTTTGAAGTTTGTACCCCCAGTTAGTGGGCTAAAACCCCATGGGGTTGGGGCATGGGTCATTAAAAAGTCATAATTAATATTTTTTAAGCTCCTAAAATCCCTCCCATGTTCACTTGTTGAAGCCCCTTTCAACCTAAGCATTTATATAAATTGTGATCCTCATTTCCTCCTTATGCAAGGGATTTCGCCATCTGAAACAGGTCATCGTGGAATTTTCCCTCTAAATTTTTTTATACGAAGGTTCAGAAGCTGAAATTTGTATGAGGTGAAGCAAAAATCTTGAGGAAGCTGCTGTAAAAATTTTAGATCAAGGTACGAAATATTTTTTGAGATATGATCTATGGAAGTAAGGGTTTTTGCAGGCTCCTAAAATTCATCTCAAATAAGTGACCTTGGTAAATTCGTCATAACTCTCTCTCTGAGTATCGGATTAGAATTCCATAAAAAGTGGCAGATAATGCATAGTCTGTAATTTTTTCTCTATCAATTTCAGAGCCAAATGAAGAAACATTGACACGTGGCATGCCGTACAAGTGCGATCTGCTGAAATAGTCCATAATTAGGGCATTGTGAGAGATTGGGTATAACTCTCTCTTGAAGAATCCAAATTGGGTCAAAACTATGGCATTTGAAAGATGACTCAGAGGACTATGACAGGAATGAAAATCAGATATTGAGGATCTGAAATAATAGAGATACACCAGATTCAATATCGAGATCCTAGAAGGCAAGAAAAAGCTAGATCATGTGTTGTCAAGGGTTGCAAAGGACCAGAATTTCTACGGAAGTAAAGAAAAGCAAGGTGCAACAGAGGGTAGCATGACAAGAGTAGCAACCAAGGTGCATAACAGCAGCAAGAAGTTCATCATATGAAGTCTTCAAGTGGGCAAAACTGCATACAATCATTGTACTTAGTCATTGTAAATACATTATTGTACAAATTGTACTGGTATCTATCTGCCAAGGGTTAAAGAGGCAGTGTTGGGAGGTCTAGTATCATCATTAGGTGGTTGTGTCAAAGTTGGGGTTATGGTCTAGTATATCTTCTTCTTCTACATCATTCTATATCATTGTAAAGTGGACCATTTTCCCTGGTACGGGAGTCCATTCTTCTTTTATTCTTCTATAGGGTGGTAGGGTGGTGCTAGGGTGAGTTGTAGCTCAGGGTGTTGGGGCATCCGTTCAGTCGACTATTGAAGAATCTCAGGCATTGGAGTGTCCATCCAGTGGGAGCTGGAGAAGAATGCTTTTCTAGATTATAGGAAGTTGGAGCTTTATTTTCAATTGATTTTAATATTAAATAATTATTAGAAAAGCATTAGGTGGTTTTTGTCCCGGAGTGGGTTTCGACCTTAAAAACTGTGTGCATTTGTGTTCCTCTTGTTTGCTGCTATCATTGTACAAAAACTGATAATAATTGAAGATTAACTAATGCTATAATTGAAAGGAATACTGATTCACCCCCCCTCTCAGTATTTCCAACAATTAGATGGGTGAACAACACATTTCGTAGTATTTTATCTATACTTCAACAATTGTTCTTCTAATTTTTAACAATGAATTCATAGAATATTGCCATCACTGAAAATTTAGAGATGCTCCCAATTTTCCTACCAATGTAGAGAAACAAGTATTTTCGTGGATAAAGGTATTTGATTTGGGCTTCCATATCATGTGTGAATGATTGTGGCATGGTTTACAATCTCAAGGTTCAAGAACAATAATATAATTGTTAGCTTGTTCAGTTGAAGAACACTCCTCAATCATACATGTCATGTTATAGGAAAATAAATTCTATTGCTTAAAAGAATAGACTTCTATGTATACACAAAAGGAAAAGTACAAAAGTTATTAAAAGAAAAACTACAAAAATAGCCACAAAACTCAAAGAATACACAAAGAAGACAAATTGTAAACTATGGTATTCTACTCCTAAGAAGTGAACCCACAAAAAAAAATAAAAAATACATTGAGGGTCTAATGCCCATAGAAGAATACTCAATAAACCATGGGCCATCAATGCATCACTAAAGTGAGCTATCTCCAAATGTGATCAAGTGATTACAATTTGTTGGTTGCATGCAGTCTGAGAGAACCTTATAAACTACTATTATGGTCTATGGATTTGGGGTGAGAAATAAACCATACTAATTTAAGAAACTTAATGTTCAAATGATGATATCTTCATCAATCCAAATTTCCTTGTAAAGAGCATCAAACTCGATGCTTCACTTTAACTGGCAAATAATGTTCATTATAATAACCCATCAATAGTAAAGATCATAGGCATCATATGAAAATGATGTCATACAATGGGAAGATTAACAACACAAGGAAAGTACTTTTTGCTAAGGTATTTGATGGCTTAAAAATTTGCTACCTGGAGGAAAATACTTTATTTTGTATATATTTTATTAATAACCCGAATTCCATACATTTATTAACCAAGTGAAAGAAATATAAACAACCATTAAGTCCAAAGCTCATGTACATCTTCATGGGTTTTTCTTTACTAACTACAAAATAATTATTTTACAGAAATTATGTAATAAAATTATTTTCAAGTAACAAAATCCGAGATGTAGGGTTTGTGCATGGAACCTCAATGGGGATTTCAACTTGAAATCCCAGATGTAAGGTTTGTGCACGAAACCTCAATGGGGATATCAACTTGAAAAAGGTTCTTTGGATCAAAATCTCCCATCTCCATTGTAGTAGCCTTGATGTATCGTTTCTTTTTTCTACTTAAAATCAATGATTTAATCTTTGTCATTTCAAAAAATACAAGAACAAAACCTCATGGCATTGTCCTGAGCATTCTCTTTTTGAAATCTTGACAAATAAACGAATTATCATCTTTCAATGATTTAATATTTTTCATTTCAAAAAATACAAGAACAAAACCTCATGGCATTGTCCTGAGCATTCTCTTTTTGAAATCCTGACAAATAAATGAATTATCATCTTCTGTTCTACGTAAAATATTGGGGGTTTGAAGTAGAGATGACTTAAAATAGAAGTTCAGATAGATAAATGCAACAAAATAATATTACCTGTATATAGATAACCGTAAGAAAATGTTGATTCTGTTGAGCTTGCAAGGGATTAAAACTATATTAATGTGAAAAAATTCTAGCAGGCTTCAGAGTTGCCAAAATCCATTGGATTTGGAATTCAGGAATAAATTTTGTGGAGCTTAATAAGAGCATCGAGAGGTTTTAGTGTTTTGATAGCTCCACCAAATTTTTAGGAGGGATAATGAAAAATACACTATTTATCAAATTTTTAAACAATAAAAAATAAGGATTTTAAAATTGGAAGTACATTCATAAAATGTGTAAGGGTTTGCATTAAACATTTCACTAAGAAAGTAAGATTATGAGTTTCTAGCCTAGTATGGGGTAGATATGAAGTGGAAACTTACATAAATATTTGACATTTTTAATCTAAATAAATCTAATTATTACTATGTATAAACACACTATAAATTTAAAATATTACTATGTATAAACACCCTATAAATTTAAAATATAAAGAGGGATACAAACACTCCAAAAAGAGGTATGGTAATATAAATAAATTTATTGTTAATAAATAAAACATATTTTAATACTTACTGCAAAAGTATGGAAAATAAATAAAAATATAAATAAACGAAAGGTATAGTAAATAAATAAAGCCTATTTTTATATTGACTCCATAAACCTCTTTATATTTAAGGAAACTCAAACAAGAGGTTTTATTTAGGTGAAGCCTATGGGAAAATTACCATTTTAATACCATGGGCTAAATACCATGAGCCAAATACCATATTTATATATGGTAAATAAATAAATATAAAATAGGTATAATGAAGTATGGTAAATAAATACAAATATGTCAAATAGGATTAGAAATCAACATATAATTATATACCAAGCCTATGGGCCAAATACCATGGTAAATAATAGAGGTATGGTAAATAAATAAAATATAAATAAACGAGAAGTATGGTAAATAAATAAAAAATCTTTTTATATTTACTCCATAATATTCTTTATATTTAGGACACTCAAAAAAGAGGTTTTATTTAGGTGAAGCCTATGAAACAAATACCACTGGCCAAATTATTATTAATACCATACAAAAAAAACATTATTAACCCTAGTATCAATATTAAAAGATTAATATTGATATTAATATTATTAATTCTAATATTCATATTAATATATTATAATATTAATATTATTAAATTTAATAAATTTGGATTAATACAATATTAAATTTGTTATATTATAATATATATTAATATATTATGATATATATTAACTCTAGATATATATGAGAAGGAAGAACAAAGACATAGAGTGATAAAGGAGGAGAGATAGGGGGAGTCACCAAGGAGAGATGGAGATAAACTAAAGGAGGGGGGAGAGAAGGAATGGAGAGAGAGAGAGAGGGAGAGGAGTGAGAGAGGTAGAGAAGGGTAAGAGAGGGAGAGAGTGACACAAATATGGAAAGGGTAGAGAGAGAAGGAGAGAGGGAGGGATATATATTAGTGAGAGGATTGGAGGGTAGAGAGAGAGAGAGGGAGCATGAGAGAGAGAGAGAGAGAGAGAGAGAGAGAGAGATGGGGGAAGAGAGAGGGAGGTAGGAGAGAAATGGAGAGAGATGACTTGAGAGAGAGGAACCCGTATCATAGAATAAAGAAAATGTGACCAGATTACTCTATAGGAAGATGAGAGATAGGGGCACCCTACCTACCTAAGTAAATGTCTAAACAAAATATAGTGTAATCGTCCGTAATGGTGGTCGATTATATGAGGCGAGGATTTTACGAGGAGGCACTGGATTTTTAATGAGATATGAAAAAAATAAGTACTGAACCTAACCATTTCACATTCATCAATGTTCTCCCTGGAGGTGCTAATTTGGTAGATTTGGAACATGGCAAAGGAGTTTTGTTTTGTTATAACCTCCCACAAGGACTCACCAATTGTGAGAACACAACACTTGTGGTTGCATCTTCTAAATCATCATCACTTCCACCAACACCTCATCCAATAACGCTAGTATAAAAAGTCTCAGGCTCTAGGAAGTGCAAAGGAACATAATTCATGTGACCTCAATATCTTCTACATAATTTTAGCTCTCCTCCCAAACCAAAGCCACTAGTGTTGTGTGTTCACTTTGCCCTGAATCTTGTGCAAACATCTCGAGGTAAGAACTGCTGCACCAAGGTATGGATACACTATGTGTCATATCCAATGAAGGAGAACACATTCCAAACAATAGGTAAATTCTCACAACCATCCCTCTGTGGGATGTTGAGAACTCCAAAATTCAATATTCTCATTAATGAAATCTATAAATTGAGAAATTTCATAAAAGAATTGAAGTGATACTAAACTAGGACCAAAAGGCTTAGGCTCTGGGTAGCGCAAAGGAACATTTGCAATATGATTTGTACTATTCTCATCTAGATCATTTTGCATGGATATATCCTGTATTTGAAATGCATATTCCAGGTTCCATAGAACATCTCCCATGGAAGGCCTTTCTACGCCCTTCTCTTCCAATAAATTTTCAGCAATCTCCCTAAACGTTTTCAGAGAACCAGGGTTGATAGTCCCAACAAGGTGAGGGTCAATGATTTTTTAAAGCTTGCCTTTTTTCTACTAGTGCATTTCCCACTCTGCTATATTGAATTGTTTTCTTGGAAAAACAAGATTACAATTTTCCCTTTCACAGAAGACCTCCAGTAACACTACAACAAAAGAATACACATCATATTTCTCTATTAGTTGCTACCTTCTGAAGTATTCAGGATCAAGGTACCCAAGGGCCAAAACTACCTTTCATTGCAATACTTACATGAGTCTAATCCAGAGTGGATCTAATCTTTGAATGTCCAAAGTATTCCAACTTTGACTGTGAGCCTTTTATTGTGGATATCTCTAACATTTAGATAAGTGAAAAGGATTCACAACAAGGGAATCAAATTGTAAAATTGACCAGATAGCTTCATTGGTATCTTGTCAGTCAAACAGTTTGCCAACAAGTTGAGGGAGTCTAAATTGGTGTAGTTGAAAATGAAAGGAAATATTTTTCCACCGAGGCCAAATCCCACAATTTTAAGCTTTAAAACCCTTTTATTATTGGAGTTCATGACTTTGAGCTATGAGATGGTGATGTTGTAGGGGTTTTGATCTTGTCTCCGATCCATGGCCACACCTTCGAGCTCTAAGATGGTGACATTGTAGGGTTTTTGATCTTGTCTCTGGTCCACTGTGTGAGTTTGGGTCCATAAACCTGGCACCCTGTCAGGTTAAGGGGAATTACCGTTATTCGACGAATAAATCTCCATAGAGAAATGGAATTCTAGAGACATTGGTTATCATACATATTTTGTTTCCTTCGTCAATGTATCAAAGTCGCCAGTCCTCCAAAAGGAGCCTTATTCCCATTCTTTCCTCAAATACCAAGGTTCATTAGTGCTGCCATATATTCTAATAAACCCCCTTCACTGTCTCCCCCATCTAGAAATCCGAGCTTTCAAACACAAATGTGAAGGTCAAGCTCTCCGTCATTGAGGTTTATATGGCATGTCTTGTAACTATGCAAAGAATATTCTTTTCAATACATTTCTATATGGTGGTATGATGCAGATATCCCATTTATTGTTTCTTTCTCACCTTATTACCAAGTTATGTGGAACTCTATTATAGCTACAGGAAAGGGCTTCAAAGTCCATAATATGCATGACTTGAGGGCAACTCTTTTGCAAAAAGAGTTTTACTACTTTGATTATTAATCAAATATAAATGCCAATAATATTGTTTTATTTAAAGCTTAATTTGATATAATCATGTAAATTAAATATTAAATGAAATAAATATATTCATTTGTACAATTCTCATAGAAATTGATAAAAATAAACACATTTATCCATTATAAAACAATAAAACATACCTAAATATTTTGAATTACATATTTATAATCATTAATAAAGGTTTATATGTTACTAAAAAAATAAATAAAGTTCATACCTAAACAATTAACAAAATTTCATAATAGCATTAAAAATTAACGAAGGTTCATATCAAACAATTAATAAAAGTGAATACACCATTAAAAAATTAATTAATGTTCATATATAAATTAACAAAGGTTCATATAATACTCCTCGATGGGGTCGAGGTCTGAGCAACATGTGGAAGGCGTCTCACATGAGTAAATACAAGTGGAGCGAGGGTGAGGGACAATACTCCCAGTCCCTTCACCATAATGCATGTAGTGGGAGAGGTATTGGATTCACGTTGGAAATTGTTGGAACAGGGTCCCCTAAAGCTGCAAATTTTGTATAGTTTTGGTATTAATCAGTCTAACGTAGGGGTTTTGGGGTGGGTAAAAGCACCGAACCCATTGTAATGGGTCAAAGGGTAGACCAAGAGTCCACAAACCACGGTTTTCGGACCACTGGAAGCGTAGGATAATTCGATATAAATAGATGGACATTTTGAGTCTAGAGGTAGGCAAGAATTAAGTCTGATGCTAAGTGCGAATTGTTAGATATTTTTTGGGTTATTTGGGTAAGGAATCCTGCTGGCTGTGTGTGCGGAGATCCTCATTCCTGTTGTGTGCGGACCCCACTAGGCTGTGTGCGCGGGCTGTGTTTTTTTGTAAGTCGATCTGATATTAATGAAACTGAAGTATTACTGAAGTATCTGTATGTATTTGGATGGGTAATAGTTACTAAACGCATTTGTGGTGGTTAATTAGCTGTGAATGTATCTGTGTTATGCATATGTATATCTGTGAACTGTATCAGCTACAAGTATAAGGGTTCTATGATGGTTTCTATTAGTCATCAGTAATTTTTGGCTATTTTTAGATGACTAAATACTTATCCTATATTTCTAAAAAAAAATTTCAGGAATATTGTGAGTTTTAGAAATCTCATTGCCTTCATTATCCTTAGAGAAATTTTTTCACTATCCTACCCTTTTTCCATTTCATGATTACCTTGTAACTCCTACAGACTCCAAATGGCTTGTGCCTCTAATTTCCATCCTTTTTTCTACCCATAATATCATTACTCTACTTGTCCCTTTCCTATGAATCCATTTTCCATCTAGGGTTTTCTTATAAACCTATCTCATTCCCATCATTCCCCAAAATTCCTCAAGCATTGATGGTCTCAAAACTATATCTGTAGGCTATTTAGATAAATCAAGTACATTGGATTTTGAATCTTCATTACACCACTTGATCAATATTTTGTTTTTCACTTAAATATTCCAAGCCAATTTTCATTCAAAGAGAGGTCAAAGAACCCCCCACTAGGTCAATTAGGGTTTCATGTGTTCCAAGGTCATCATTTCCAAAGAAGAATATCATTTAGTTTCAAAGTCTGCATATGAGGTAATGGATAAGCTTGTAACTTTTGTAGAAGTGTTAAGAGGTCATATAAACAAGCGTAAAGCCATACCAACTCATAAACATCATGCTTCCATCATTTTCCAAGGATTATTTCCAAAGGAAAAATCACTTGCCACACCTAGGGCCAATTTTGCTTCAAACTATGTTTCTGACCAAATAGAGATGAATTTGAAAAAATTGAGAGAGGTTTTTGTCCATAATAGGTCCAAGAATAAAAAAATCCTTCATTTTTGACACAACTATCATGGTTTGGGAGCAATGTCAAAGATACAGGTGTCATGAGAGAATTGCTGCACTACTGGAGTAACCTTGGGAAAATCATATTTTATCATAGTAGGAGTGTCTAAATGACTTTCTTGATGAATCAAATGACGATTAGACTTGAAGATATTTCTAATGAGCTATCATGAGCTCAATTTGGAGTTGTGGAAGGCATCCAAAAGTGGTCTGCACTAGCACTCTGCATTTCTACACCATCATTCAACACTTTTTGACCAGTCTTGGGAAAATCAACTTTTGACAGAGAAAATCAACTCCAAATCAAGAAAAAAGGTATATTTGGAACATATACTAGACGATATTTCTAATGAGCTCTCATGAGGTAAATTTGGAGTTAAGGAAGGCCTCCAAAAGTTGTTTTCACCAGCACTATGCAGTTTTTCACCATCACTTAGCACTTTTTGACCAGTCTTGGGAGAATCAACTTTTGATAGGGAAAATCAACTCCAATTAGAGAGGAAAGGGTATATTTGGAAATTAGACAGGATAATATTTTCAATGCACTATCACAGGCCTAAGTTTTACATTGGGAAGGACTCCAAATTATCTCTGCAAAAGGCGCTACGCGTAGGGAGTTCAGGCACCGCGCTTATGACAGAGAGAGGCTCGACTGGCCCAGAAATTTCCCGGTGCTATGCTTAGAGAGCCAGACTTGCCTAGAATTTCCCGGTGCTGCACTTAGAGAGTCCAACTAGCCTAGAACTCTTGGCGCTGCACTTAAGAGGACCCGACACCCGACAACTCGTGCAGAGCGCTGCACCTAGAGTAGAAAGCCTCTCCCACCTACAAAAAATTTCCAAAAACACAAGGGGACACCTTCAAACTACATTTAAGGACCTGAAAACGAGTTAAAATTTATAGGTGCATGTTTCCTTCTCTTCAAAGTGATTTTTGTGATTTAATGATTAAGGGAAAGTGATCAAACCCTAGTGCCTACAAGCCCTAGGTCTTCATGGCAAACAACCCTCTATTTTTACTTCCAAACAAGAAATTATCAGTCAAGGAGAGTATGAGTTAGGGTAATTACAAGTCAGTTCAAGTTAAGCCCTCCTCCAAGCCCAAAGAAAACTAGTCATAAACCCACCTCCATCCCACTCATTTGCAAGAGCTTCCCTCACCATCATTTCATTTCACTCCTCTTACCAAGTTTTATAAGCAGGTCTAGGGTTGTCTAAGGGCAGCGCTAGTCACCATATCAGATGAAGAAGGAAGTGGCAGTGAACAAGAAAGTGAAAATGAAGGTGAGAGTAATAATGAATCAAACCAAAGTGAAGACGAGGGTGATGATTAGTTGAGCCAACAAGAAGCAGGAAACATGGAAATAGGGGAGGATGATGACAGTAAAGAAAATCAAGAGGCTGGCAGCCAAAATGAAGGTCAAAACAGTGATGAAACAAGCAGCTATAATGAGGAAAAATGTGAAGGTGCACAAATCAGTGAAGAGGCCAATAGTGAAACTAATGTTGAAGGTAAAGAGGTAAGCAAGAGTCAGGGTGATGAAGAGGAAAACATGAAGGCAAATGATGACAGCCATAAGGAGGACACCAAAATGATCCAAATTGAACCTTTTCCCTTGGCATACCACAAAGGAGAAAGACATATGCTTGCTGCCACTAAAAGGAAAGGGGCCATAAATTCTAGCCCTATTAGGCCAAAGGAAAAAAGAAAAGATAAAGGCAAGGGTAAAAGCAAAGACAAAGGAAAAGAGGAACCTTAACCTCCAAAAGAAGATGACCAAGCACTATGCATTGCAAAATCAAATTGCAAAGGCTAAACCCAAGAGAGCCCTTGCTAAGCTATAGGCACTAAAAGAGGGAAAAGACAAATAAAACCTTGGAATATTGCCTCAAGATTTTCTACAGGCTTCTCAAACCCCATGAGGAAGGTGTCCACCAATTTTGGGAGAATTTTGACATTTTTTGGTTTTTTACAAATTTTGAGGCCTATAAGCGCAACACCCATGGCACTATGCTTTTTCCTTAGACACCCTCAGAGGGATAACTTTGAATTTTTGGAATGCTCGTTCCTATTACAGTATGCTCACCAAATTTTAGAGCATTTGGAGCATTTTTGACCCCTCAAAAGGCCAAAAAACACCTCATTTTCACCTTTCTGCCTCATTTTCAGGCTTGGCACTGCGCTCAGAGCAGTTTGGGGAATTTGGATTTTTGGACAGGTTACAGGAGCTCAATCAAAAAAAAAATCTATATTTGGAAATTATACTCAACAATATTTCCAATGTGCCATCACAGAGCAAATTCTGACATTGGGAAGGTCACCAAAACTTGGCTGCAAGTGGACCCATTTTCTACCTGTGTTGGCACTGCGCTCAGAGCATTTTAGGGAATTTGTATTTTTGGATAGGTTACAGGAGCTTAATCAGAAAACCAAATATATATTTGGAAATTAGACTCAATAGTATTTCCAACGGGCCATCATGGAGAAAAATCTGACATCGGGAAGGTCACCAAAACTTGGTTGCAAGTGGACACATTTTCTACTTGTGTTTGCGCTGCGCTGAAAGAAGTTTGGAAAATTTGGCTTTTTGGACAAGTTACAGAAGCTCAATCAGAAAAAAAAGGCATATTTGGAAATCAGATAAGTAGTCTTTCCAACAGGCCATCACAGAGAAAAATCTGACATCGGGAAGGTCACCAAAACTTGGTTGCAAGTGGACCCATTTTCTGCTTGTGAAGGCGTTGTGCTTATAGACTTCACTGTGTGTTTTTGGCCAAAAGTAAAAAAAACACACTCATTTATTGAAAAATGATATTTTAATGTTTTTTGAGGAAAATCACTCTAAAAATAGGTGCTAGGAGTTATTTTGGCATTTATTTCATGGGATATTTTGTGCCTTGGGCCTTGAATGGTCTCTTGGGCATTAATGACATTTATGAGTGATTTTGACATTTTCCAACCCTATCTAGGGTTTTTTCCCTCCTTTTCTAAATAAATAGAGCATGAGGGCTTCATTGTAAAAACGTTGTCATTTGATGACTCTTAGGAGCAATACATAGTCTTTTGGAGGTTGAAGAGAAATTTGGTGTTGTGGAGCTTGTGAATGGCTTGTTTTGCTTGTTGATGGAGGAGGCTTGCTTGTAGGATCCCTGAGCTTGGTTAATGGTGAAGTGATTCCATTTCAGTTATTGTTTTCTCATGTTTCATTATTTTTCCATCTTTCTAAATTGCAGTAGGACAAAGCATTTAGACTAAGAAATGTTCTCAAAGGCACCTTAGCTCTGTTTGTTTCTTCACTACCTCTATGTTTTCCTCTGTTGGGTCTTTCTAGGGAATTATTAACTACTCTCTAGACCCCCCAAGCTTGTTTATTTCATGAATGTTTTAATACAGTAGGTATCAAAGATGATTTATGGTTAGCCCTACTCTTTTTATGTCTCTAAACACTGTTCTTGAGGTCTCTCTCCAAAGTACCATTAATTAGGTCTGCCAAAGAGGCTATTTTTCGATCATACCCTTTTTCCATGCTTGAATAATTGTTTTGGAGATCTTCATAGCTATGATCAATGATGTTTAGGCATTCCCTCTTCTTTGATTAAATTTATATCTGTATCTTTAATGTTTTCTAACCTTGAAGGTGAAATCACTAGAATTTAAATGAGTTTCTCTCGTTCTATATTTCATTGGAATGTTTTTCTTGAATGCTTATTTTCTTAAGTTGAATTAAAGTGTTACTGGTTTTCCCTGTCTATTGATTACTTCTTCATGCTTGTGTATTTAAGTCCTTTATTGTTAAAAAGGTTACATGATAAAGGATTCTTGATTTCCCTTTACCCTACCTTTGTTCACAAACTTGGTGTCTATCTCATTTCCCATAAACCTTGAAAATCCATTGACCAACGCTAGATTTTCCCTGTGATGCTCCCTGATCCATTGTTGAACTTTCCATGACTTTTATAGACTCCATAGCCCAATGACTCGAATATTTCCTCATTCCATCTATTCTACTTGACCATCTTACCCAACCAAAACAATCAAAAAAACCGTACACTTAACAACTAGCCTAAAATCAAACCCTAGAAATAAAACAAGTTCACATCCTTTGCATACAATAAAGAGAGTCCTCTCTGAGTCTAGGAAGGCTAGGTCTTAGGACTCCAAAGAATGGTCTGATGTTACCTTGTGCATTTGGTCTACCAATCTTCCAAATCACGAGAACCTAACATAATGGCGATCACGGTGGGACTTTATGAGTTAGTGACAATCTAAGTATACCTTAGGACCTTAGAAAACCCACAAACATCCTTAGATTGGTATTCAGTTACTGATGGTGGAGAACAACCTACCTTAAAATAGTTGAAATCATCCACCTGGTGACTCCACAACTCTCCATAGACCTAAAGACTCCACTGGAGGAAGAACCTAAAACATGACCAGTCATCCTAGAAAGAGAAGGTATCCAAGCCTAATTTGGATTCAAGATTTTTTTTTTTTTTTTTTAATTATATATATATATATATATATATATATAACCATGTTCTATCCTACTTTAGGCCTGACCAAGAATACACTGATGAGGTCTATATTGATCAATGGAAAAATCTCAGGTCTAAAAAAGCTGAGCTTCAAATTACAGACCATGAACATACTTATATACCTGTGCCTACTCTAGATATACCTATGCCTACTACAGATATACTTGTGGAAGACCTAGTTAAACATGAGCCTCATGCTACTTTTCCTGCTCTTGCTGAAACCTCAAACAGTCATCAATCTCTTTTTGCACTACCTATACCCACAAAGGTCCCAGAAAGATACAAGCCTCTGATTTTTCTTCCTATCCTCCAGGCCCTCCCAACTAATCTTGCAAATAAACTACCCAGATTTGATGGAGAAAACTCAAAAGTCACTTCTGAAGAAAACATTCAAAATCTTGAGAATCTAATTGACCTATTTGAAGTAGGAGAAGATGATGTGCGTTTTAGAATGTTTTCCTTATCATTACATGGAAAAATTAAGATTTGGTTTAAGGACCTTGCAGTTGCAAGCATTAACAATTTTCATCAATTCAATAAAGTTCTCTTAGATAGGTGGGCAATCATGGGAAATTTTTTTCTCATCATAAGGGAATACAACCATTTGAAAAAACATCCAGGGGAGACAGTACAACACTTTTCAGCTAGGTTCAATAAAGTATACCATGCAGCACCTGCTAAGATAAAGCCACCCCTAGGGTGGGCTCTCTTGCACTACCCAAATTCTTTTGACCCAGCGATGGTTTTCCAGATAAGAGAAAGAGATCCTCGACCCTAGAGGAAATGAAAAGGATACTAGTTGATGTGGAGAGCAACATACTAAACAGGGAGGCTAAGCTAAGAGTAATAGATAAAGACAAAGCATATCAAGAGAAACTGATATCTTCAGAGGTAAAGCTAGAAATGTTGACAGATACAATCAACAAAATGATGCATATACTTGGCAGGAAAGAGGAAGAGTACAAGGTTGAGGTTGGTGCTGCTTATTCAAAACAGCCTATACCTTTTCCTTGGGAAGAACAACTCAGTCATTACAGGGCAAGAATAACAATCAAAATATGCGTGTTGAGAAAGATTACAAAGAAGATGCTGAAAGTTGTCAAGTAGGTACTAGATACCTTCCTATATCTTGTGCTTCACTACTAAGGGAGCATTACAAGAAAATTGCAAATGGAAACAAGGTGGAATGCTCTAAAGAATTAGCAAGGGAAGAAATGGATAATGCAAACCCTCTTCCAAATTCAGAAGTTATCCCCTTAAGACATCTTGGTGTAGCTGCTAGGATTATAGAATGAGAAATGGAGGATGAGCCAACACCTTTTGAGTCTCTACCCTTGTGCTTCGAATCATTTCAGATTGCTAAAGAAGAAGCTATTGGCCATAAACACTCTTCTTTTAATATGGTGGAACAATCTGCTAATCTGGTATGCATAATGGATGACATTCCTACTAT
Source organism: Pinus albicaulis (assembly GCA_034641835.2). Taxonomy (NCBI): domain Eukaryota; kingdom Viridiplantae; phylum Streptophyta; class Pinopsida; order Pinales; family Pinaceae; genus Pinus; species Pinus albicaulis. Next base: position 55,839,704 of record CM076580.1, on the reverse strand, counting down.
GAATAAGCTGCCCAAGTATGATCAATATGATGATGATTATGTTCTCAGACTCAAGCTAACACTACAGAACAATCAGTGATCAGTTTGTGGGACAAAGACAGTCATTTTCAATAGCTCAAATATAGTGATCAGCAAATACCGCTCAGCTATGACAGTGAAAAAGAAAGTGCAGAAAGTTTGGGAGAAAGGGAAGGGTATTTACCTCTTTGTTATGCTTCATTTCAATTCATCAAAGAAAAATTTAATACAATAAGAAGTCAGAAATATTTGGGTACTGATTTTAACAACAAAGAAGACATTCAGCCCTAGGACCAACCTTCACAAGAGAAAGAGAACAGTTGTGGTTTTATCCAAGGAAAAAGGAAAATGCCTCCTCCTCTAACTGAAGAATAAATCAATCAAGGTCTACGCATACAACCAAATTCTAATATTTCATATAAAGAGACTGTTTATGTTTACTCTCCTGCTAATTTATATGCTGCAACCTTGCCTCATGAAGAATCATGTTTGTTGGAAGACAACATTGCAATTTATGATGAGGCTGCTATTTCTGATGATCATGAGGAAGAGGTGGAGTTTCTTTCCCAAAATAATCTCAAGCTTAGCCAAGTGGAAGAAGAAGTAGTCCTAGATCAAGCTTATTTTCCAAATCTTCACATTCAGGTATTGTTTCGAGATCCCTTTGCTGATTTGTTAGAGAAATTTGAAGAGGGAGTAAAACATGTCAAGAGAATTTTGATGCATAATTTCAAGAACATGTTAGGCTCTACTGTTCAAACACTAGTAAGGTGGGAGTGGCCTTTTGATTTTTTTCACCACACTCAAAGAATTGAAACTAAATCACTCATGGAACCATCTACTTGAATGGTTATATTGGGAAAGGGAGTTCACCAAATGAATGTATATATTGTATAAGTTAGATTAGGGTAGATAGGAATGAAAATAAGCTTAGCACTATGAGCATATTTATAGTTTTTAATCATAGAATGTTGATCCAAAATGGAAAAACAAAAACAGAGAAAAGAAAAAAAAGAGGGCAGATGGAAAAAAGAGGTACAACCCCACACCCAAAAAATAACAGTACTGAAAGTGTGCAAGCCTAGATGCCACTAATTGATAAAAAAGAAGGTCTTCTTTAATCATATAGCCTAATCATGGTTGAACATGTTTTAAATTTGTGTTGATAGGTTAGTGAAAGAGAACTTGTCAAAATATCTAAACTTGACATGTCAGTAGGGATAGATTAGGAAGAAAAGATACTGGTTCTCCATGTTCAAATCTGAACCAAAGAGAAAGATTGGAGGCTTAAGAAATGATAGATCACAACCCTCATATTTCTAGTTTTTTTTGTACAAAAATACTGTTTGTGTGCCGCTTTTCCTAATGCCACATCCCATGGTAAATCAGATTGCCTAATCCTGATTGAAACCATGTTTTCAATTTCATGTCAATAGCTTAGAGAATGAAGTCTATCAAAAAACTTAATCTTGACAATCAAATAGACTAGGTAGAGAATAAAAGATTTCGCTAGCATAATCTAAAATCTTGAAAGTAATAAAGGTAGAAGTAGATATGTAATATCCCAAATCTGGAACAACTAGCAAGGCATGACTGGAAAATGAATTTTCTAGGAATGGATGCTAGAGGATTTGAAACCAAGACTTGGATCCCTTATATTGATGTATCTAAGACTGAAATCCAAGAGGAGGCTCAAAAGAAATCCCTCTAGGTGGGTTAAACAGGTCTCCCACACCTAGTTGTCTTTAGAAAGTGCCCGATGAAGGGACTGCAACCAATGTATGAACATACAAGAGAGAAACAATGTTATTTTTATTAGTTGTGAGACAAGAAGATATATATAGCCAAAAAATTATGTTATATCAGTAAAGAGAGTACAAATCATTGAGGAAACATCCACTCAAGAAAGGCAATGCAAGCCTCAATCAATACATGTACAACGAAATGAAGAACACTGCTATATATGTATATAACCAGGCTATGACTGTGCAGTTTATAGGAGGCACTGCTACAGAAATAATGTCAATACATGGTTATGGAAATTTATGGCGCAAATAAAGTGGGGGAGCAAGGCTCTAACCCCTGAAAGCAATAAGACATCAATCCTTAGAAGGATTGGCTGAAATATACAAAATGGCAAAAATGCCAGAGTAGCAGGGCTGAGTAGTAGCTGCAACTATAGAACTAGATGGAGATGGCTGTAGATGATGCACTAGGTGAATATACCTCCTCCAATGGGTCTTCCAAGTGAAAGGCTGATCCTAACACTGAAGATCTAACCCTCCAAACAAATACTGCAACCCTCACTGCATATGCTCTATGAAAATAACACAGTCAATGAGAGGGACTGCACTGTAGGTGATGAAAAATGGTTTTCCTGATGCCAAAGATGATGGGAATCATCTCAAATCTCCATCACTGATCCTGCAAAGGAAAGGGGAATCCCTCCTCTGAGAAATAGCTGATGGAGTGGTGTTGTAGAACCTCCACTGCAACACCCTGCAACATAGAATTATCCTGCTTCAGGAATAATGTTGTAGTTGAAGGAGGATGCTTGGCCTCAAGCATGAATGTGGAGAAAATGAGGAGAAACTCCCTCAAGAGGCCTCTCTTTAAAGGATAAGGAATTCCTAAACAATAATGCCTTGTGCTAAGCAGCACTACAACTCCGCTGAACAATAGGAGAATGCACAAAGCTTGAACAAACAATAAAAAAAATAATCTTCAACATGAGAAACATTGGCTGCCTTGCCCTCCTTTTAAACATGTGAGATCCCTCTCACCATGGGTCCCACTCATTAGGGTTTTCTCCACCAAAGAAACCTCTTCCCATTCATACTGCGTTGTTTCTCTAAGTGTTCTCCACCTCCTATCCCAACGCTGTTGACTTGGTCAATCTTGACCTTGTCCACTTGAAAATGATCCTGTTCACACATGAGGGTGTGAAAAATAGCTCCAAATATGATCCCATTTCATACTATGAGGGATTTTATTGAGATTTTTATTATGCATGGGCCTCCTTACCCATTTATTTTCATCCTAGGTGAAATCAGCAGAAATTAATATTCCAATTTATTGTAGGAAAATTTTGGAATATTACAATCCTCCCCTCACCCATTTATTTTCATCCTAGGTGAAATCAGCAGAAATTAATATTCCAATTTATTGTAGGAAAATTTTGGAATATTACAATCCTCCCCTCCCAAATTTTGCTTGTCCTCAAGCAACTGCAATTATATAACTGAGGATTTATCCCCCAAGGCATGGAGACTGAAAATTATTGGGAAAAAATCTTCCCCAAGCAACCATCCAAACAAAATGAGTCACCTCCCAACATGGCAACTTCTGAAAATCTCCTTCCACCTCGAGCTTCGGAAATGAAGGTGGGCTGAAAATATGAACATGGTAGGAATCATAACCTACCTCATGTTTTCCTCCTCTCCAATTATGGTAAGTGTAGAGTGTGTGTTGATCCCGTGCTGCAAAAATATTTCCCTCAAGTGGCAAAGTGAAGAACAATCCTCCAAAGATTTCTCTTCCAACATTGAAGAATAAGCTGGCCCAAAATATTTCATCCATGATGAATAGGACATGATCATCATAGAACATCCTAATTTGAAGTTTGATAAAGGTTTTAAATGATGATACATGATACAAACAATGTCTCAAAAGGACACAACACAGTCTCATCCACTGCAACTTCAGAAAATAGTATGGCAAGTAACATACAAAAATCATCACATCTACTAATGAATAGTAAATGGCTAAATGTGTCAACAATACATGATCAAACACTTGCCCATGATTATACAATGGATGGCTACCAAACTCATGGTCCACCTCAAAACAAAACAAATGTGTGGCTGTGGTGGCCATGTCTCCTCCCATGCTCCCATTAGAACATCTAGTGCAGAAAATGTGGGAATTCTCTCCCCTCAAGGACACATCCATCTCATGTGTCAATCTCCCAATAATGCTCTCAACAAGAATAGAAAAAATATCAGCAAATGAAGACATTATCAGTAGGAAATACTGATGGCTTCATGTGGTGATTGAAGATACCAACAGTCTCCTAAGTATGTACAACGCAGTTTTACAAACTGTTGCTTCAGAAAAGTACAAGGAGAAATGTTTCTTTTTACATGGTTAGTCATGCATGTATTCATAAGGTGAATGTTTGGTTGTAACAACTGAACATACATGTGATGATAAAAAATTTTCCCAAGGACACATAAAATATGGCTGCCTCCACCATATAGTTTGGCCCAACATTGATCATGGAGTAATATGAAAAGCTTGCCCTCTTGTGGAGCAATGCACTGCATAGTAATGGTAAGAGTATGTAAATCACTGAATGTAAAAACAAACTTCTTACCACATTCCGGAAGTAAGATGGTACATGGATCCATGAGTGAGTCCTCCATAGTATCTTGGCATGCTATGAAGAACAATGAACCATATGCTGCAAGAAGATCCTCCTCCTCATGCTCGGAAATCCAAGTCAAGAAGAATATACCATAGTGATAGATGTCTCTATCCACTAATCTATCATCATCACCTCCTCCTTGTTCACCAAGTGCATCCAATGTGAAGTGATCCTAGGGACACTCCATCCATAAGTCCCTTCTCCAAAGTGACAATGCTGTGAGTTCATGCAAATAGGCTCCTATCAATACAAAGCTATGTTCTTTGACATGCTCCTTGTTAAAGACTCCTCTAGTAATGCTGCTGAAAATAAGAAGTTCCTCCCAAGGTGGAAGTACCTCTTGATCATCTAAGGCCAAGGAGATAATGCCATCTCCTCCTCCTGCAACATCATGCAAAATGTGAGAGAAAATCTGCTCTTGCTCTCCCAAGAACAAGAAAAGCAACAAAATATTTTGTTGCCTCCCCATACTTCCATCATACAAATCATGTGATGAAAACAAAATGAATGATATGAAGATCATACCAAAACCATGCATCCATACTCTCTATTGCTCAAAGATGCAAGTATCCTGCCACATACCCTTAGAAAGAGGATGATGACAAAACTCCTTCAAGAGTAACCAGTGCAACCAAGCCTCCTGTTGCCCAGTATCATAAATTTGCAAGTAGCTCACCAGCTTCTTTCTCTCAATCCACATCCACTCAGCCCATTGTGGATGTCTCCTTCCATCCTTCATCTTGGTGCTCCTCCCATGAGAGCCACCAACCTCCCAAATCAGATTCCTATCTTTGCACTTCATGGGATTTTGAAATGCAATCTTCTCAAGGATCAATGTGATCCCATAAGGACCCAAATAGGTGGTAGGAAAAAACCTCCCATCATGATGTGTATGGGTCAAGGAATGTACAACAAAAGCATGTGAGATGTTATCCATCCTAAGATGTCCTCCATCTTCTATCTTCGCCTCCTTGAATCCATGAAGACCCAAGTGTGATAAAGGAAGAAAAACCTTGCACTCCTTGATGTGTTGGAGTGCACCTCTAATGAAATCTCTCCATGAGATCTCCCTCTCAACAATAGTCCTCCAAAACCAATAAGGCCTTCGATTGCTGAAAGTAGAAGTTTCTCTTTGAGCTGAGAGGAGCTCATTGAGAAAGGGTCATCTAGAAAGGAGAAAGGGTTTCTCACCTCAAGATGTCTACTATCTTCCATTAAGTCTTCAAACACCAACCTCAAGTGTGATATACAACCCACAATGGCTCATGAGGATGATGGTTTATTTCCTCCTTGAATATCTCAATGTTGCACAACGTAGTGCAATCATGTTGCTCTAGATTAGCAGTGTGATTTGACCATTGGTCATGCAAAAGAAAATTTCCACAACTTTCAAAAGGACTTGCTACAACAATAGATAGTGGAAATATTTTCATACCTTGATGAGATTTGGGAACTTCTTGTAGGGTTGCAAGAGTTCCTTCCTCCAAAGTGTTGGCTGCCCCAACTGTTGATGCATGTGGCTGCTCATCCATGAGTGTGAAAATGTTAGGACCAAACTCCTCAAGTGGTGGTGAGGGCTCCTCCTCTTCTGTTCTTCTATTGTCAAACTTCTTGATCAGCTCTTGAGAAAACTTAGCAAGAGTACGCACTCTTGCATGGTTCAATTGGCTGAACCACCAAATGTGGGCTTCACCTCCTAGGTGTAGCACTGAGATCTCAATAGCCTCTTTCTCCACTATAGGATGTATCAGGAAAAATGCTTCCAACTTCCTCACCCAAGTTCTTGCTGTAGATAACCCATCAAAGGTAGACAACACAAATCTATTGCCTTTGATTTCTCTTCTACTACAGGGTCTCTTTTCTTCCTTCAAATGGATGAATTGTGAAAAAGCTAGAGTTTCCTTTAAGGCTCTAGGTTGATATTTGTACTCCACAAGGTAATTAATTAGAATCAGATGATCCAAGTATCTTCCATGCTCATTGTCTTCTTCTTGATGAGAATAGGAAGTGCATGGTCCTTCCTCTTCTACTTCTTCAATTTTATTGACCTCCTTGGAGAGGTCCTTTCTGGATCTAAAAACTGATTATATTAAGCTCATCTTCTTCATCATCTTAATCTCTTCAATCTTCTTTGTCTGAAACTCACAGGCTGAGCCAAGACTATGCTTTGATACCACTGTAATATCCCAAATCTGGAACAACTAGCAAGGCATGACTGGAAAATGAATTTTCCAGGAATGGATGCTACAGGATTTGAAACCAAGACCTGGATCCATTATATTGATGTATCTAATACTAAAATCCAAGAGGAGGCTCGAAAGAAATCCCTCTAGGTGGGTTAAACAGGTCTCCCACACCTATTTGCCTTCAGAAAGTGCCAGATGAAGGGACTGCAACCAATGTATGAACATACAAGAGAGAAAAAACATTATTTTTATTAGCTGTGAGACGAGAATATATAGATAGACAAAAAATGATGCTATAGCAGTAAAGAGAGTACAAATCCTTGAGGAAACATCCACTCAAGCAAGGAAATGCAAGCCTCAATCAATACATGTACAAGGAAATGAATAACACTGCTATATATGTATATACCCAGGCTATGACTTCGTATTTTATAGGAGGCACTGCTACAGAAATAATTTAAATACATGGATATGGAAATGTATGGCTCAAATAAAGTGGGGGAGAAAGGCTCTAACCCCTTAAAGCAATAATACACCAATCCTTAGAAGGATTGGCTAAAATATACAAAATGGAAAAAATGCCGGAGTAGTAGGGCTGAGTAGCAGCTGCAACTCTAGAACTGGATGAAGATAGATATAGATTATGCACTAGCTGAATAGACCTCCTCCAATGGATCTTCCAAGTGAAATTATTATCCTAACACTAAAGATCTAACCCTCCAAACAAATACTGCAACCCTCACTGCAGATGCTCTATGAAAATAATGCAGTCAATGGGAGGGACTGTGTTGTAGGTGATGAAAAATGGTTGGATTGATGCCAAATATGATGGGAATCTTCTCAAAGCTCCCTCAATGATCCTCCAAAGGAAAGGGGACTCCCTCCTCTGAGAAATAGCTTATGGAGTGGTGTTGTAGAACCTCCATTGCAACACCCTGCAACACAGAATTATCCTGCTTCAGGAATAACACTGTAGCTGAAGGAGGATGCTTGGCCTCAAGCCTGAGTGTGGAGAAAATGAGGAGAAAATCCCTCATGAGGCATCTCTTGAAAGGAGAAGGAATTCCTAAACATGAATGCCTTGTGCTAAGCAGCACTGCAACTCTGCTGAACAACAAGAGAATGCATAAAGTCTGAAGAGACAATAAAATCAATAATCTTCAACATGAGAAACAATGGCTGCCTTGCCCTCCTTTTAAACATGTGAGATACCTCTCACCATGGGTCCCACTCATTAGGGTTTCCTCCACCAAAGAAACCTCTTCCAATTCATACTATGTTGTTTCTCTAAGTGTTCTCCACCTCCTATCCCAGCACTGTTGACTTGGTCAATCTTGACCTTGTCCACTTGCAAATGATCCTGTTCACACATGAGGGTGTGAAAACCAACTCCAAAGATGATCCCATTTCATATTATTAGGTATTTTATTGAGATTTTTATTATGCATGGGCCTCCTTACCCATTTATTTCCCTCCTAGGTGAAATCAACAGAAATTAATATTCCAATTTATTGTAGGAAAATTTTGGAATATTACAAATGATAGATCACAACCCTCATATTTCTAGTTTTTTTTTGTACAAAAATAATGTTTGTGTACAGCTTGTCCTAATGCGACATCCCATGGTAAAACAGATTTCCTAATCCCGATTTAAACCATGTTTTCAATTTCATTTCAATAGCGTAGAGAATGAAGTCTGTCAAACAACTTAATCTTGACAGTCAAATAGTCTAGGTAGAGAATAAAAGAGTTCACTAGCATAATCTGAACTCTTGGAAGTAATAAAGGTAGAAGTAGATAGTTTGTTTTTGCTTTCAAAATAAAATAATGTCAAGGGTTTTCCAGTTCAAGTGCACCCAAGGAAGAAAAAATGTTAGGCAAGTAGGATGAGTAGGTAGAGATGATGTTGAAATAATCATGTTTTTCAGATTTTTGAGATCATAACTTCAAAAGAAACATCAGCAAATGAAAGAAGAAAAATCTGCCCAATGGATGAGGCACTGGTCTTCATAAACCCAGATATCTGATGTTTTGGACACCTCCTGAAGAGGAGCTTCCCTCCCCAAGTGGAGCCACTGTTAATCATCAATATTTTTTTCTATTTTGTAGATGAATAAATACTTATCCTATATTTATAAAAACAAATTTCATGAATATTGTGAGTTTTGGAAATCTCACTGCCTTCATTATCCTTAGAGAAAAAATTTCCCTATCCTACCCTTTTTCCATTTCATGATTACCTTGTAACTCCTACAGATTCCAAATTGCTTGTGTCTCTCATTTCCATATTTTTTTCTACCCATAATCTCATTACTGTGCTTGTCCCTAGCCTATGACTCCATTATCCATCTAGGGTTTTCCTATAAACCTAACTCATTCCCATGATTCTCCAAAATTCCTCAAGAATTGATGGTCTCAAAACTATCTCTGTAGGCTCTTTAGATAAATAAAGTACATTGGATTTTGAATATTCATTACACCACTTGATCAATACTCTATTTTTAACTAGGTCAAAGAACCCCCCACTAGGTCAATTAGGGTTTCATGTGTTCCAAGGTCATCAGTTCCAAAGAAGACTATAATTCAGTTTCAGAGTCTGCATATGAGGTAATGGACAATCTTGTCAATTTTGTAGAAGTTTTAAGAGGCCATATCAGCAAGCATAAAGCCATACCAACTCATAAACATCATGCCTCCATCATTTTCCAAGGATTCTTTCCAAAGGACAAATCACTTGCGACACCTAGGGCCAATTTTTCTTCAAACTATGTTTCTGAAAAAAAAAGAGATGAATTTGAAAAACGTGAGAGAGGTTTTTGTCTATAATATTTCCAACAAGAAAAAAATCCTTCATTTTTTACATAGGTATCATGTTTTGTCAGCAATATCAAAGATACAAGTGTCACAGGAGAATTGTTGCACTGCTGGAGTAACCTTGGGAAAATCGGATTTTCTCATAGCTGGAGTGTCCAAATGAATTTCTTGATGAATCAAATGAAAAATATACTTGAATATATTTCCAATGAGATATCATGAGCTCAATTTGGAGTTTAGGAAGGCATCCAAAAGTGGTCTACACTAGCACTCTGCATTTCTGCACCATCATTCAATACTTTTTGACTAGTCTTGGGAGAATCAAATTTTGACAGGTAAAATAAACTCCAAATCAGAGAAAAAAAGATATATTTATAAATTATAATGGAATATATTTCCAATGAACTATCATGAGCTCAATTTTGATTTAAGGAAGGCCTCCAAAAGTTGTCTGCACCGGCACTCTGCATTTCTGCACCATCGTTCAACACTTTTTGACCAGTCTTGGGAGAATCAACTTTTGACAGGGAAAATAAACTCCAATCAAAGAGGAAAGGGTATATTGGGAAATTGGACAGGATAATATTTCCAACGTGCTATCACAAGCCTAATGTGGAAATTGGGAAGGCCTCCAAATTCCCTCTGCAGAAGGCGCTACACGTAGGGAGTTCAGGCGCTGCGCTTATGGCAGAGAGAGGCCCGACTGGCCCAGAACTTGCCCAGCGCTGCGCTTAGAGAGACCAAGTGGCCCATAAATTCCCATAATTGCACTTAGAGAGCCCGAATGGCCCATAATTCCCGGCACTACGCTTAAGATGACCCAACACTCGACAGCTCGTGCAGAGCGCTGCACCTAGAGCAGAAAACCTCTCCCACCTGCAAAAAATTGCCAAAAACACAAGGGGACACCTTCAAGCTACATTTAAGGACCTGAAAACAAGTTAAAATTGGTAGGTGCATGTTTCCTTATCTTCCAAGTGCTTTTTGTGATTTATTGATTAAGGTAAAGTGATCAAACCCTAGCACCTACAAACCCTAGGTCTTCGTGGCAAACAACCCTCTGTTTTGACTTCCAAAAATGAAATTATCAGTCAAGGAGAGTATGATTTAGGGTAATCACAAGTAAGTTCAAGGTAAGCCATCCTCCAAGACCAAATTAGACTAGTCATAAACCCACCTCCATCCCACTCATTTGCAAGAGCTGCCCTCACCATCATTTCATTTCACTCCTCCTACCAAGTTTTATAAGCAGGACTAGGGTTGTCTAAGGGAAGCACTAGTCACCATATTAGATGAATAAGGAAGTGGAAGTGAACAAGAAAGTGACAATGAAGGTGAGAGTAACAATGAATCAAACCAAATTTAAGATGAGGGTGATAATGAGTTGAACCAACAAGAAGCAGGCAACATGGAAACATGGGAGGATGATGACAGTAAAGAAAATCAAGAGGCTGGCAGCCAAAATGAAGGTCACAGCAGTGATGAAACAAGCAACTATAATGAGGAACAAAGTGAAGGTGCACAAATCAGTGACGAGGCCAGTAGTGAAACTAATTTTGTAGGTAAAGAGGTAATTAGGAGTCAGGGTGATGAAGAGGAAAACATGAAGACAAATGATGACAGCCATAAGGAGGACACCAAAATGAGCCAAATTGAACCTTTTCCCTTGGCATACCATAGAGGAGAAAGACATATGTTTGTTGCCTATAAAAGTCAAGGGGCCATGAATTCTACCCCCATTATGCCAAATGACAAAAGCAAAGATAAGGGCAAGGGTAAAAGCAAAGACAAAGGCAAAGAGTAACCTTAACCTCCAAAAGAAGATGACCAAGCACTATGCATTGCAAAATCAAATTGCAAAGGATAAACTCAAGAGAGCCCTTACCAAGCTATAGGAACTCAAAGAGGCAAAAGACCAATTAAACCTTGGAATCTTGCCTCAAGATTTTCTACAGGATTTTGAAACCCCATGAAGAAGGTGTCCACCAATTTTGGGAGAATTTTGACATTTTTTGGTTTTTTCAAATTTTGAGGCCTATAAGTGTATCAACCCTGGCGCTATGATTTTTACTCAGACATACTCAGAGGGGGAACTTTAAATTTTTGGAATCTTCATGCCTAGTACAGTATGCTCACCAAATTTCATAGTATTTGGAGCATTTTTGACCCCTCAAAAAACCCAAAAGCACCTCATTTTTCACCTTTCTGCCTCATTTTCAGGCTTGGCACTGTGCTCAGAGCAGTTTGGGGAATTTGGATTTTTGGAAAGATTACAAGAGCTCAATCAGAAAAAAAAGATATATTTGGAAATTAGACTCAACAATATTTCGAACGGGCCATCATGGAGAAAATTTTGACATCGAGAAGGTCACCAAAACTTGGCTGCAAGTGGACCCATTTTCTGCCTGTGTTGGCACTGCGTTCAGAGAAGTTTGGGGAATTTTCCTTTTTGGACAGGTTACAGGAGCTCAATTAGAAAAAAAGATATATTTGTAAATTAGACTGAGTAATGTTTCCAACATGCCATCACAGAGAAAAATATGACATCGGGAAGGTCACCAAAACATGGCTACAAGTGGACCCATTTTCTACCTATGTTGGCACTGCGCTCAGAGCAGTTTGTGGAATTTGGATGTTTGGAAAGGTTATAGGGGCTCAATCAGAAAAAAAAAAGGTATATTTGGAAATCAGACTCAGCAGGATTTCCAACGGGCCATCACGGAGAAATATCCGACATCGGGAATGACACCAAAACTTGGTTGCAAGCGGACCCATTTTATGCTTGTGAAGGCGCTGCGCTTATAGACTTCACTGTGTGTTTTTGGCCAAAAGTCAACAAGACACACTCATTTATTGAAGAATGATATTTTAATGTTTTTTGAGGAAGATCACTCTAAAAATAGGTGCTAGAAGTTATTTTGGCATTTATTTCATGGGATATTTTGTGCCTTGGGCCTTGCATGGTCTCTTGGGCATTAATGACATTTATGGGTGATTTTAACATTTTCCAACCCTATCTAGGGTTTTTTCCCTCCTTTGCTAAATAAATAGAGCATGAGGGCTTCATTGTAAAAACGTTGGCATTTGATGACTCTTTGGAGCAATACATAGTCTTTTGGAGGTTGAAGAGAAATTTGGTGTCGTGGAGCTTGTGAATGGATTGTTTTGCTTGTTGATGGAGGAGGCTTGATTGCAAGATCCTTGAACTTGGTTAATGGTGAAGTGCTTCTATTTCAGTGATTTTTTTCTCATGTTTCATTATGTTTCCATCTTTCTAAATTGTAGTAGGACAAAGGATTTAGACTAAGAAATGTTCTCAAAGGCACCTTAGCTCTGTTTGTTTCTTCACTGCCTCTATGTTTTCCTCTGCTGGGTCTTTCTAGGGAATTATTAGCTGCTCTCTAGACCCCACAAGCTTGTTTATTTCATGAATGGTTTAATATAGTAGGTATCAAATATGATTTATGGTTAGCCCTACTTTTTTGATGTCTCTAAACACTGTTCTTGAGGTCTCTCTCCAAAGTACCATTAATTAGGTCTGCCAAAGAGGCTATGTTTCGATCATACCCTTTGTCCATGCTTGAATAATTGTTTTGGAGATCTTCATAGCTATAATCAATGATGTTTAGGCGTTACATCTTCTTTGATTAAAGCTATATCTGTATCTTGAATGTTTTATAACCTTGAAGGTGAAATCCCTAGAAGTTAAATGAGTTTCTCGCATTCTATATTTCATTGGAATGTTTGTCTTGAATGCTTATTTGCTTAAGTTGAATCAAAGAGTTACTGGTTTGCCTTGTTTATTGATTACTTATTCATGCTTATGTATTTAAGTCCCTTCTTGTTAAAAAGGTTACATGATAAAGGATTCTTGATTGCCCTTTACCCTACCTTTGTTCACAAACTTGGTGTCCATCTCATTTCCCATAAACCTTGAAAATCCATTGACCAATGCTAGATTTGCCCTATGATGCTCCCCAATCCATTATTGAAATTTCCATGAATTTTATAGACTCAATAGTCCAATGAATTGAATATTTCCTCATTCCATCTATTCTACTTGACCATCTTACCCAACCAAAACAATCAAACAAACCCTACAGTTAACAACTAGCCTAAAATCAAACCCTAGAAAGAAAACAAGTTCACATCCATTGCATACAATAGAGAGAGCCCTCTCCGAGTCCAGGAAGGCTAGGTACTGGGACTCCAAAGAATGGTCTAATGTTACCCTGTGCATTTTTTCTACCAATCTTCCAAATCACAGGAACCTAACAGTTTCTGTTAGCTACGAATACATCTGTTTATGCTATAAGTGTGTTTATGATATCATGTATTGATGATTGTTGTTATGCATGTGGATGAGAAGATATTGAATAGATATGAATAGCTCTGTTGTGGTTAATAACTGAATATACTGTGAAAGCCTGCGAATAGACCTATGTGAACCTGGCAGGTTGTGAACTCGGATATGCTTGACTAACCTGCTCTCTCTCAGGGTGCGGAAACCTGGTTCTAGCACCCTCCCATATTGCTTCAGGTGAGAATTTGGCCTACGCAAGTAGGTTACTGCAGAAAGGGCCAGTAGTATAGGGGCTTTTTGGTAAACCTTAACCTTCGAACCTGGGTTAGGACCCCTTGAGCCAACAAATGGTTCCGTTGCTGGGACCGAGAGCATTTTGAGAGAGAGATCAGGTAATGTCACGAGGCTATTGGAGACCTGAGAAGGCGGAAATTGAAGAGTGGTTCGAAAGATAGGTTCATGAATTTGCTGTAAAAGAGAATCACAACACAAAGTTAATAGCTAAAAAGTGGAAAAATAAGTATATTTTTACTAAGGTATATGAAATTTTCTTTGTAACCTTTGCACACGAGTTACAGGAGTGACTAGCTAGGCTCGTAGATTTCTAAATGTGTTGGAAGGATGAGTGAGTCATGTAGTGGACCCTAGATTTGATCCAGTAGTTGGAAAGAATTGAAAATAGTTTCACCCGTACGGTAGATCACTGGGTGGACAACGTGCTGGGAGGATTTGTGACATAATTCGCAGTTGATCAGTACATATCCTATTCAGAAGTAGAGCGGAGGTTCTTCAAAGGGTTCCAAGGTAAGTTCCTAAAAACTTATCCTTTGTTAATCAAAATATTACTGTGCAAAAAAGGAATTCCGTGTAGCCACACGGAGTGAATGAACCCTGATATGAACGAGAGCACCAAACGAAGTGGTAAATACTACTGAACTAAACAAGAAGGAGATAGATCTATCTACAGTCTAGTAAGGGACTCGGCTGCGCATATCCCTCCAGCTACACCACCTTCAAGTCAACATAGGGGTAAGAACTCACCCATACCACCACCTCCACCACAAGACGATATGGCCTCGCACATGAAGATACCTACCTTCAAAGGTGTAGGGGATGAGGATATGGGTTGATTCTGGTTTTTCACAGAGTCAGTATGGACTGTGCAAAATGTGGCTAGCAATGCCATAAAAAGGGCGCAACTATCCCTCACCTTCGAAGGGAGAGCCCTGGACTGGTATATGGGATATGTAGCTCAGCATGCGAATGCGACCATTCAAGAGGTTAAGGATGCCATAAAACAACAGTTTCAGAAGCCTAAATCCTACTCACAGATAGTGAATGACCTAAAATATTTCAAACAAGGGCCCTCTGAGTCGGTATGGGAGGCTGACCAGTGACTAAGGAAGGTGATCAGAGAGGGGGAATTTCTATATGATAACAAAAAGCACAAGGAATGGTTCGTCTCTATGTTACTACCTCACCTACGTGGACCTATGGGTCAACAAGCCATTGACTCGCAGGAAAAAGTCTCAGAGATTGCTATGAAATTGGAAGCTGCACCTAGAGACGATGCCCAATTTGAGGTACAACAAATCCAGGGACAACTAGAAGCGATGCACATAGAAATCCAGAATTTTCAAAAAGACCGAGGGAATGAAGCTAGCCTAGATGTATGGTGCATACGATGCAGGGTATCTGGCCATACCAAGGATTAGTGCCCACTGTTGGAAAACTACATGTAGGCTGGGGGACCCAGTCCGTTACGTCCTAGGGAGGTTGTGGGACCAAGTGGACCAACATTGTGGTGTGATTATTGTTGCGTAGTTGGAATGCATGATACCAACCACTGCCCCTGTCTTGGTGCGTATGTTCCAGAACTGAAGCAACAATGGTGCCGGTTTTGCTGATCAATAGGAAATGGTGAAAAAAACTACCAAAATTATGGTTTAATGATAGACCAGGGAAACCTATATACGGTATAGGCTGACCCTTCTTCACCAAGATCCCCCTTAGGCATAGGTGGCTCCCCATCTAGGGGTAGTAGAGGGGGCAGAGGTGGAAGCGTAGGTAGGGGAAGAGGACAAATGATTTGCTATAATTTTGGAGAAGCAAGGAACTTTGCAAGGGACTGTCCGAACCCTGCGTGAAAATGTTGCCGGTATTGTAGACAGCTGGACCATGTGATCAAAGACTGCCCAATTCTGATAGCAAATATGCAAGAAAAAAAACATACGCCTAGACAAAACGTGCAGAGGGTTAAGGCTGAACTGCATGACGAAGGGCCGAGCATTAATGTCATAACATGTAGCGGAATGGCCATTGGAGGAGCTAAGGAGAAGACTGTGGTTGAACTGCTTATCCAAAAAGAAATGGTCAAGCGGGAAGGCTTGGACCCACAGAAGGAGAAGGAAACCTTCTTCACATCCTGCAATGACTTTACAAAGGATGAGGTGTCTACTTCCAAGACACCAACGCACCTAAAAATGGATGACGAAGTTAAACCATTTCTGCAAGCATGTATGAAGATGTTGTGTAATCAGAAAGTGGTATAAAATATTCAAGAACTAATAGATAGTTGCGTAGAGAAAGCTAACTCCTTCATAGAAGTTAAGGACCTGAACAAACTTTACAAACATAAGAAACACACTGGTAGGGAAATGTGGCTAACGAAAAATATTGGTGATTATGAAATGGATCAGGTTATTTTGGACTTGGGATCAGATGCAAACCTATTACCTAAGAAAACTTAGCAGCGAATGGGATAACCTAAGTTGGACTGGTCCACTATCCAGCTGCACATGGCCAAATAGCAGAAAATCATATTGTTGAGGAGGCTGTCAAAGATTATGGTAGATATCGCAGGAGTTAAGGTTCGGGCCGACTTTGAGGTAATTCAGATTGTGGAATATTCAAACCCCTATCCTGTGCTCTTAGGGTTGGAATGGGCCATAGATATGGGAGGCATCATCAACTTAAAGAAACGAAGCATGGTGTTTGAGAATGAAGGTATGAGGGTGATAGTCCCACTAGACCCTGCGGAAGGAGAATGGTACACAGAACTAGTGCACGAAGAAGAGGATGTGGATCACATCTACAAGTTGAATGCTTGGGATGAAGATTGGATCAATCCTATGGCTGAATGTATGCTTTGATGAGAAAAGGACAGTGAATGTTTCTCTGATTCCGACAGGGAGATGGAAAATTGGCAGAATTGGCTACATGATGTATCTGTGCTGCGATATCTTAGGGTCACAAAGAACTTCCGATGCATCTCCTCAGAGGTAAGAGAACTACCCTACTTTGATGGTTCTGGTAGTATTAAAGAATTTTTGCAAGCATTTGAAGCTGAGGTCCCAAGGGAGCGAAGGTTATGGGCTCTTAATATAGCCATGCGTGCAACACCTGCGAGGTGGTGGGACACGCATATATGGACGTTACAGGATTGGGAAGGATGTTGAGATATGATGGTCTTGCGATTTGAACCTCCAGCTCACCTGCGCATAAAGACTTTCCTTGGCCCAGGGGACCTATGCGAGCACTTGTTATCTTGGATGGAGAAATGGTGCGAACAAACGACACAAGAATGGGTTCACCTATTTATTCATGCCTTGGGGCCATTCCCCACGGCATGGTATTTCGATGTGGAACTACACCAGCGCACCCACCACTGGAAAACATTGAAGGATGAGTTTATAGGGACATTTGGGTTGGTAGGTGGAATAGAGGCGCTCGAAGAAGATCTGCAGGATATAGATGCCTCAGTATTTGATGAATCACGCCCTTATGCAGCATTTGGGGCACCAACATGGGAGACGTAGATGTAGGATATTGTTAACTACTGCAATCTAGCCATCGAAGAGTGTGATGAAGATCCACAAAATGTTTCTATCCCGGAGTTAGAGGGAGAGCGCATAGTTTTTGGACCCCCACTGCAAACTGTCGATGTTACTAAGCCTGTGAAGCTGTGAGAAGTCAACATTGGAATGGAAGAGCAACATAAGTTGGCTAAAATTGGGGACTACTAGGATGATGATACAAAAGGAAAAGTTGCAGAACTGCTTATGGAATACCTGGAATTATTCCTGATGAAGTTCTCAGAACTCAAAGGGATTACAGGGGACCTAGGGGTCATGCACATCACTTTAAAACCAGATGCGCGCCCTGTGAAGCAATGTGCATATCAGATGAACCCTAAGTATAAGAAAAAGGTTAAGGAAGAAATCGAAAAAATTCTCACCGTAGGTATCATCGAACCGATCGAACAGTTAGACTGGGTAAGTCCAATGGTGGTTCAAGAGAAAAAAACTAAGGGAGAGATACGAATCTGTGTTGACTTGCACAAATTTAATGATGCCTGCATACATGATACCTTCCCTACGCCATTCTCAGATGAAATCCTGGACAACATGGGAGGGCAAGAAGCATACTCATTTACAGATGGGTTCTCGAGCTACCATCAGATCAAGATTGCACCTGAAGATCACAGCAAAACTACGTTTGCTACAGAATGGGGATCCTTTCAATATACTGTCATGCTATTTGGGCTCAAGAATGCCCCTGCCATATTTTCGCGAGTAGTGGTCGCATTATTCAAAGAGTTCATCCAAAAGTTTTTGGAGGTATATTATGATGACTGGACTATCTTCGGATTGGTGAAGAAGCACGTCTCGAACCTGCGCATGATGCTGGATGCCTACAAAAAACACCATATTTCCCTGAATATCAAGAAGTGCATATTTTGAGTACCCTTTGGAATCTTGCTCGAGCACATAGTTTGTCGACAAGGACTGATGGTTGATCCTGCCAAAATCGCAGTTATCATAAAACTGGCAGTACCTACAACTGAGAAACAACTGTGCTTGATCCTCGGACACACAGGCTACTACAGGATGTTCATTCAAGGGTACGCGCTGATCATAGCACCTATGGAAAAATTACTTAAGAAGGATGTTTCATTTTTTTGGGATGATGAGTTTCAGAAGAGCTTCGAGCTACTCAAGGAGAATATGGTCTCTGCGCCTATTCTCATGTTTCTTGACTAGGCGAAGGTATTCTGTGTTCACATAGATGCATCAGGGATCGCCCTGGGAGTTGTACTTATGCATCTTGGAGACAGAGACATTGATCATCCTGTTGCATTCACTAGTAGGAAACTCTCTGGTGCAGAGCACAATTACTCCATTACAGAGCGGGAGGGATTGGCCATGGTCTACGCATTGCAGAAGTATTGGCATTATCTGTTATGTGGGCACTTCAAAATGTTTAAAGATCACTCGGATTTGAAGTACCTATTGAATAAGCTTGTGTTTGGGGGGAAAATCTGTCGATGGCTACTACTGTTTCAGGAATATGATTTTGAAATCATTGTCAAGTCGAGGAAGTTGAATGATGGGCTCGACCACTTGTCCCAAAACGAAAGTGGCAAAGAGCCGACCAACCTGGAAGAGGGATTGATTGATGCGCAGCTGTTCGCTATTAAGATAGTTGATGCGCACTTCGCCGACATCATTCAGTTCTTGACTACGGGGATGGCACCTGCAAAATATTCGGTACCACAGAAGAAAGAATTGGTAACCTGCGCAGCAGATTTTTACCATCATCGCAGGTCACCTATATAAGATGGGAGCTGACGAAGTGCTGCAAAGATATGTTTTGGAGCATGAAAGGCCTGCTATCTTAGCAGAAGCTCACGAGGGTGTAGCAGGAGGTCACTACGCAGGGAAGGAAACGACGTAAAAGATATTGAGAGCTGGACTATGGTGGCCTACCTTGCATATTGACTCTCATGAATATTGAAAAGCTTGCAATACGTGCCAACGAATAGGGAGGCCATCACATAGGGATGAAATGCCCCTGCAACCGCAAATGGCCCTGCAAGCATTTGACAAGTGGGCCATCGATTTTATATCGCTTATCAACCCACCAGGAAAGAAGACAAGTGTGTGCTACTTCAGTTTTGAGTAGATTTTGACAAAGTTTGGATGTTTGAAGATCTTAATGAGAGATAGAGGTACGCACTTTGTTAACGAAACGATACAGGCCTTGACGGAAGAATTTCAGATCCATCATGTGAAAAGCACTCCGTATCATCCACAGGAAAACGAAGCAGTAGAAGGTTTTAATAAAATCTTGGAGCAAGCACTGACTAAGGTCTGTAACACTGATTGTAGTGACTGGGACGTGTGCATCCCATCTGTTCTTTGGGCCTATCAAACCACTTGCAAAAAGTTGACAGGGAAAAAAATGTTTAGGATGGTTTATGGCAAGGAGGCCATTATGCCCATGGAGTATATTGTTCCTAGTCTGCACATCGCAACTTTTACAAATACGGCGAAGCCTGATATCATGGAGGAACGTTTAGTGCAGCTGGTGGCTTTGGAGGAAGATCGTTTCATTGCTAAATTCCATCAACAGGTTCAGAAGGCTCGGGATAAGGCATGGCATAATCGACATATCTGGAAAAAGACATTTGCGGAGGGCGATTTGGTCCTGTTGTACGACAGCCAATTTTCGAAACACCCAGGGATGTTCTGTCAACATTGGCTTGATCCATATGTGGTAAAAAACATTACTAATGGAGGAGCGGTCTGGTTAGCTACACTGCGTGGTGATATGGTACATGGATACGTCAATGGTAGCTGGCTCAAACCATGTCGGATCAAATGACTATATGGTCGGAGTACGCGCACCAAGGACGATAGGCACAGGAAGAGATCGCCTTTGGAGGCTTGGAGAGGTGCGATAGGAGTGCAGGGGTGTGTACAGAGCACAGAAGGTGCACAAGGAGCGTAGGGCTACGCTGGGCGCACAAGAGGTGCGAAAATTAACCGTTGGAACATTAAAATCAGGTAAAAGGAAAAAGTTACCATTGAAAGGAGCGGGAGACTGGCATTTAATGCAGCAATTTCCAAATATTTTTTACTATTTCCTTGATGCTAAGTTTCTGATGAGCCTCGTCCACATATTGATTGATCCCCATGAATATAAAAGCAGAAGAATCGATTAGACAAGGGTTTCATATCTCTTGAATAGTTTTTACTTGGCGAGTTTGTCCTTGGAAAGTTTGTGCTGCGAGAGTTTCTGTGCCGGTTGCGTCTCATTCATGTCTGAGAATCCTACACCCTCTGACAATAGCAACCCTGAGTTCATTTTCCATGCTAGAATGATGACCACCAATCTCGCTAAAACCTCAAAACTAGTAACTTCGATAGAACAAGAATCCGAGGAAGTAATGGAGGTCCACCCCAAAGTGGAATGTCATGTCCACACCTAACAAGTTAAAGTAGAAGGGGAAAGAAACAATGCAAGGATCAAGGAAACCCATGAAATGGGCTGGGATGAAGCCCCATACCTCACCCCGAAATGTGAAGTCCCCATGGGTGGCGGGCTAGTCAAGCTTGCTTGGGCCAGTAAAGAGACCCCTGTTTGCTTAGGAAAAGGCCTAGATGGATGAACCAATCAATTGGATACCGCCCTTTGTTTGGCCTCGCAGGCCCTCGACACACACAATGAAGAATATTGATGGCCTGTTCACCTATCTGCAGATGCCACTGACTTTGGGCGAGGTCCCTGTCATTGGAGAACCCTTTGGCAAGCTCCATGAGGTAAAATTCGACGACCATGACCTAGCCAATTTGGAGGCCTTCCCTAAGCTCGCAGCTGAGCTATACTTCAAAAGGATACTGGAAGACGACGAGATAAATATTATCCCCATCCACTGGGTGTGTGGGTTGGCTAGTTCTGGGCTCTTGAACCTACTAAGGATGCCACATTTTAGCCATTACAATATTACTGACCGAATTGTGTATCAACTATTTGCCTTGGTCCATGATGGTAGCCTGTGGATCCAGGATCGCATTCCTATTGATGCCACAATTATTCATCGGATTACTAGCCTCCCCATGGAGGGACCAGACCCTATGCTACACGTGGGCAAGAAGTTCTAGCAGAAGATCACTGACAAAGTGCACGAGGATTACCATGTGCTACGAAACACTCGAGGGTTCATGATCAACACCAACAATGACCGTGCTATTGAGATGGATACCTTGTTTCTAGCATGCAAACTGATGCACAAATTTTAGGCTGCCACCATTCCTACGTACGTCATTCAGTTGGCGGGCTGAGGTGAAAAGGGGGTGTGCTTCAATTGGGCCCGTACCTATGCAAAAAATTCCTAGCAAATGTTCACGAGGCACAGGATCAGGGGCGCACATTTTGCTACTCTTGGCTACTGCTTCTCATTGAGTTGGTCGCATGTGAAGCTTTAGAAGATTTGGTCCTCCCTGAGCTCACACCTAATATGTGTGAAGGGGCGCGCTATGCAAATTTGTGGGACTACAAGGATGCGTATCACATTGAGGACAATCAAGTCTTCAGGGTCTTGTTTCAGAGTGGGCTCACAATAGCCATCAACTCTCGGCCGTGTTTTTTGTCCACCATCTATGATACGTATAAAATCATCTCCACATTCCAGGTAACTATGCATAATGTACAATCAGAGGCCGCAAGGATCCAGCGTGGGTTTCTCTCCCCTATATGGTTGCCGATGAAGATATTGACCATTTAGTTGCGACATGGCCTCCAAATTGGAAGCTTGGATTCAAAACAGGTGCGAAGGGCACTGAAGGAACAAGCACCACGAAGGTCACCTCACCTGTCATCACCAAAGCAACTAGAGGACAGAGAAAAATTATGGGGAAGGATGCGGAAGTAGCATTGCAGAAGGATTCACAACAGGATATGGGTGCAAAAGGTCAAGAGGTGGGAGGTGCTGATTCCCCTCACGGAACAAAGTGAACTAGTGACCTGGCTAAAGGGCCACAAAAGAAGCAGCGCTCTCAAAGACCAGAATGCGATGACGATGTGACACTGACAGAAGGAGACCTCAAGCAGATCACAAACATGGTCACTTTGGCTGTAGAAGAAAATTGGTTACCTCTGGAAGAGCAGCAAAAAGCCACGGTCGACACCCTCTAGGCTGAGCTTTGCACTCTAGAGTTAAAGACTAACACTTTGCAGACGAGTATGATCCAGGTTAGATCAGCCCCAACCACAAGCAGCAGAGTGATCAGTAAGCCGGAAAGCCACCTCTGCCCTCTTCTAGGTGCAACTCTCATACTGAGTCCACACGACTTAGGAGTGCAAGTCTAGGCCTGTGCGGAGGTATAGTTGGATCTCTCTTGCCTGCCACATGAACCGTTGCAGCTTCTTCACATGTCCCTGTTTGAAGAAATTTAGCACAGGGATCATTAAGTGCACAAGCAGCTTAGTACAACTGAGTAGATAATTGAAGAAAAATCGCTTCAGCATCCCAGGCATAGGCTACCTATACCCTCGTCGCCACGCAGCAGACAGAGCTGGAGCACTTAATCAGTTGGCTTTGCATGGACGTTACTGAAGATATCCTGGCTACTGCCACCCCCCAGGCCAACATTGAGGGGTTGGTCACAGCGCTAAAAGCCTCAATGACCAATATCCAGGTGGTTAAGATGCAAATGGAACAACAAATTGCAGACTTACAGGCCAAGTTGTAGCTAGAGACACCTCCAGAGGTAAGGGCCTAGCGAGTTGCGCTGATTACAGAGGCCACACACATGATTACAGGTCAAATTTCTCAGGTGCCCAATTATTGGAAACACCGATGCAGCTATGGACCCAGCATGACCCTCTCCTGCGCGAAATCAACCAAGAGTTGCGCCAGAAGGAAGAAGAGTTCGACCAGTTGGAAGCTACACTAACCACTTTGGTCCAAGCTCAGCGATTGGCCTGACTACGGGCTAGCCATGCAATTAGAGATGACATGGAGGCTCTTTGACAGAGGAAAAAGACATTGAGCGATCACCTAGAGCCATGGGAGGATGAGGACCTCAAGCTGTCCCAGGATGTTGATGTCATAGTAAAGTAGTTGAACCAAACTCTGGAGAGTGTCACCACTGCTATGGAAGGCCCTACTTCACAGAAGTTGGTGGAGATAGCCCAGAATGCTGTTGTGCAAAGTGAAGGAGTGCTGCCCCCACTGGTGGATGCAATCGAGAAGCTGCAGGCAAAGATGGAGAACCCATCACCGTAGTTGTTTGGTCTCAACCTAGTCTCCTAAATTGAGTTCATTTAATTGTCAACCAGGGTTGGTAAACTGCTAAAGTGAAGTGCACTATATGTGCCTAGGTGTTTGTCTCTTAATATGTTGTGTTTAGTGTTTTATGATGTTTTTGATCTTTTGTGATGATTTATGATGTTTTTGGTCTTTTGGTGGTTTTATGTTCACAAGGAAAATGACTAGAAAGCTAGTGGAAAGAAGCTACTGATTAAAAACAGAGTAAAGCCTAATTGGTTGATGACAAATGACAAATGCAAAGGCAAATAATGAAACAGAATCAAACCTAAACTATGACTAAGCAGAATACCAAGCTTGATAATGACTTTAAGGAAATGAATCAAAACATAAATTAACCTGTCCAATTCTTTCATCAAAGGTATTTTGGGAGAGCTTTGAGAAATGGTCAGCTAATTATACAAATTCTCCTAACTAAACAATCAAACAACCAGCTTATAATGATGCAACATTTTATCCATGTTTAACGATTTGTTGAAACATATTTGGAGGAAAATATTGGTATCATCATAAGATCTCTACTCTAAGACTAATTCCTAACCCTATTCTACAACTTAGTTTGATACCACTACACTTCACTCAAACATTATAGATTTTTAGAATAGTATTTTGAGGAAAAGTTTGTTTGTGAGATGATAAAGGAAGTTGCAAAAGTACTTTAGGCCTTGGAATGATACTGTCTTCTGTTCATATGGTTATGAATCAATTATAGATTTGGAACAAGAAGAGGTTTTGTAAATAATGAAGGCCGTTTTGTTAAGTTTAACAACTGATGTAATCTAATATGCAATGGATGACAACTGAATGTGGAGTGAAAATGCAATGATTTAAGCTAAAACTGAACTTAAGATGTCACTAGTCTAAAAGAGTGCTGAACTAACAAGCCATTATCAAACTTAAAACAAAATAACAGAGCATGAGTTAAATGCAATTTGACTCCGGAGTATCCTAACTAGGTTATCATGCATTAATCTATGGGATTATACAGTTTGTTTTGTCCATCATGATTGGTATTTTGGAAGAGCTTCTTAGAACAATCCTGACTGTACAATTCAGTGCAAATGCAAACATAAAGACTGAAAGCAATTTAAAAACTAAGATGTCACAGCTATCTCCTACCCATCATTATGATATTTTGGAAGAGCGTTTTAAGAGCAAGATCAGCCATGTTACTTAGTGAAAACAAACAACTGAAACATTCAGTATCACAGTCATGCCTTAGACATCATAAGGATTTTTTGGAAGAGTTTGCTTAGTATAAGTTCAATTGTGATAGTGAACAAAAGAAATTACAATTAAATCCTACAACACTATAGCCATTTCCCATTCATTATCATGATCTTTTGGAAGAGTTTCTTCTTTTGGAAGAGTTATTAGAACAAGTATAACTATAGTGGCTAATGAAATTAACTACGAACTCAAACTTCAAAAACGTAAAAACAACTAAGATACTTATCTAAATTACGAAAGTAAAGTCGTGTAGGAGGCAGGGGCCCTCTACCACTAGACGGAATCTAACTCCAAATCAACTCAACACATTCAAAGCAATGTTGTCTTCTTCATTAAAGGAAAAGTAACTTGAAAAAGAGTAGTCTCGGTCTTCAGAAATATAGCATGAAATCTAAGCAAAATCTAGAGCAAAATCTAGCCTATCTCTCGGTTTCCCAAGTGTTTTTATAACAAATTTACATAACAAGACTTGCAACAATTCGGGGATCATTGTCTTTCCTTATCGAAATCATACTAGGACTCTTAAAGTGGCAGCGTAAAAAGGAAAAGGACATCTGGACTAAGACAATCCTATTAGAAATCTGCTTCCTTAAATGAGTTCCCACGTACCAAAACCATATCCAGAATTCGGTTCTTCCTTCATGATGAGCAACGAACAATGTAGACATGACGTGGAATATACCCATATGTGGTTTTTCTTGAGAGGACACCTGGAACATGCCTGAACGTGAAGACAGCTGCAGAATTGCCGGTTAGCTATGGAATGTCTGCATTCTGTAGCTAGTTCCGGTCAAAATGCATTACAATGACAAAAATCACAAAAATTAGCAAGTTAGCCATGTTAATCATTCTAAAAGTAATTTTAACTAATTTCATTGATCAATTGGGTCTGGGATAACAATGGAAAAAGGAAAATGAGGTAAAGTAAGATGAAAGAAAGCACAATCTTGAGGCTCAACATACCCCCACTGCTGTCTTCTTGCATGTCCTCATGCAATTTATTCCATAAACTCAGAGACTTCTGCAAGAACATCTAATCCTCTCCTTCTTCTTTGCCTGGAAGCTAAAGGTCTTATGGGTTTTCTGATGACAAGTTTGAACCTTAAGTTGATAAGTGCCCTGATTAGCTTCTTGTTCCTCTTTTTCAACTTTTCATTAGCCTTTTCCACTTTGTCCATTTGTAGAGATAAGGTTGAGTTCATATTGGTTTTAAGTTTGACTTGTTCCTTTAGAATATCATTCTCATTTTTGATGTGTCTATTAAGTATTTCCAGCTCATACCTATCCCTTCTTAACACATCTATTTCGGACAGTGGAGGACTAGGGGTTCTATCTCTACTCTCTAAAGCTTTCCTTTCCAATGTTTCAACATAGTCATAAACTTCTTGCTGAGCAGGGTCAATTTCAGGGGTTTCTTCGTTAAAATCCTCTTCAACATCTTCTTCAATAGATGTTTCCTCATATTCTATATTTATCACCCTTGTTTGTTTGATCTGAGTTTTCCTTAGTTTCCCCCTGAGTCTATGGCTTCTTCTTGGCTGGGAAGATCCCTCTCCTTTTTCTGTGGCAGATTTTCTGATTACCTTCTCTTTCTTAAGTTGTCTCTTAATTTGAGTCAACTTCTCTGAGATTATTTCCTCACTACTTTCCTGGACTGTCTTGTCAATTTCAATTTTAGAAGCTCTCCATTTTCTGCTTCTCCTTGTAGGTTGTTGTTCAGGTGAGGGCTCTTTTGGCTCTTCAAAATGATTTCTTATCAAGAAATTATCCCAAGTATCATTTGTTTTGGCTAAATGGTGTTCAATTAAAATCTTAACCAAGCCATGATGGTATAGAGTTGTCTCTAAGAATTGGACCCTTCTTTGAACACAAGAAGCCATCTTTTTCAAACTTTGAAGCAAGAAATAGGGTAGGTTTAACTCTTCCTCTAGAAAATGCATTATCAGTCTAATATGGTAAACATAAAATGTGCCATATCTACCTTCACATGTGATAAATTTTTTCAAAATAAGAAATATATTTCTCCATTTATTTTTCAATGCAGAACTTGGAATTCCCTTCTTAAACACAATGACATCCAGACCTGGTGATTTTAGAATTTTCTTCCATGATTCATTATGGAATTCTCTGTTTTTGAACCATCTCTCTCCATTTCTATGCAATCCCGTTGCTTCTGCAATGAAAACCTCAGTGACAGTGAATTTAACATCTCCCACTTCAACCTCAGCTCCTCTAAATGACCTTGCAAATGTTTTAGTGACTTTTTTGTGGAAGCCATTAAATTTCTCAAGAAATTGTAGCCATCCTACCTGTTGCAACATTTCTCTACTTTGAGGGTAGCCTTCCAGGTATTTTGTACCCACTGGTTCAGTTCTTACAATGAAACCTATAATTCTTTCTTCAATCTTCAGATTAATACTTCTTTCTGCCCACGGAAAAAAATAACTTCAACCTTCAAACTGATATACTTTTGGTTCACAGTGACAATGGCTTCAATCTTCAAACTGATATACCTCTGGTTGACAGTGACAATAGCTTCAAATTCCACATTGATATACCTCTGCGTTTACAGTGATAATGCTTCAATCTCTGCTCATAGTGCTTCAGTCTCTGCTCACGGTGATAGTGGTTTGATAGTTCAAATTGATATACCTCTGCTCACGGTGATAGGGATATCTCTTTTTTGCGGAATGAAATGATGAAGGGCTGGCTACGGAATGGAGTGATGGAGGTAGTTACGGAATGAGTTAATGAAGTGAGGTGAAGAAAAAAAATTAATGAGTGAAAAGACTGTGGAGATTTTTTTACAACGGAAAAGAAAATCATCATTGAATGATTTGGTTGGGTGACGTGAGGAAATCAAACACTTCAGCCTTTTTAACCGCTTAAATGATGGTCGGGTATAGAATTTGAAATGAGAGATTTTTATCCAAAGTTTGTGGAGGGTATATCGGAAATGATCAATAAAAATAATCAAAACAACTTTTTCGAATGATTCATAACTAAAACTATGCTAAACTTTATGATATGCCATTATAATCAAAACTTGTTACCTTTGCTTTTCATTTGCTTTTTGTGGTCTTTGTCTTCTTTGTTCTCCTTTGGAAGAGTCTTCATAATCCTTATTGATTCTTCTTATTCATGGATACACTGGATCATTTTGTTGCAATTCAAATGTATGCTGATTAGTGCCTTCAGGATTTGTAGTTGCGGAATGACTGTCTGGCTGCGGAAAGTCTGATCAGCTGCAGAATGTCTGTTTAATTGCAGAATGTATCTGT
This sequence comes from Pinus albicaulis, assembly GCA_034641835.2. Lineage (NCBI taxonomy): Eukaryota > Viridiplantae > Streptophyta > Pinopsida > Pinales > Pinaceae > Pinus > Pinus albicaulis. The sequence continues at coordinate 55,811,332 of CM076580.1, read as the reverse complement.
AGAGTATTTTAATCATGGAATGGAGTGGTTTGAAATATAAGTGAAATGTTATATGGCATGAATGAATATGGATGATGAGACATGATATGTATGAAGTGGATGATGAAATGGAATGGATTCAATTTATGGAATGGAGTGGAAGAACATAGGAACTGCCCTGCAATCCATGACATGTGTTATTCATTTGCAGCAAGACATCAAACTTTGAATTTTGACATGGAAATGAGGTGGATGAAGTATGGAATGAGATGAATGAAATATTGAATGAAGTGAAGTATGAATGAATGAATGAAATGGAGTATGGATGGATAAGTGAATGTAATGAAATGAAATGAGATGGATCATAATTACAATGAATCTGAACTTATGATTTTATAACAGCTGCTTGTAAAAACAAAATGGAAAAGTTAGAGTGTCAGAAAGACTCTGATTTTCACCCTATCTTTTCTGTATAAACATGCCAATCAATGATTGGTTTTCATGTTTATACTTTTATTATTATTTTTTTTTTTAATATATATATATATATATATATTTTCAAAAGAAATGCTTCAGAAAATTCAATCAAGTTGATGAAGAAGAAAGATTCTTCTTCATTAACTTCACATCACTGCTTTCTTGGAACTTCTTGAAAAATTCTTCTCTTGAGAGTGGTTTTTGATACAGCTTCAATCTATGACCATACACAAGAAAAGTGACCTCTTCTTCATCTATTGTCCTGATTTTTACTGCTCCATTGTCAAAAATTTCAACAATTTCATATGGCCCAAGCCAATGTGTTTGAAATTTACCTTGAAAATCCTTGAATTTTGAATCAAAAAAGAGAGCCCAGTCACCTTCTTTGAATTTCTTCTCTTTGATGTACTTATCATGCCATCTAGTCCTTTGCTGTTGGAATAGACTTGTTTTCTGAACTGCATCTTGTCTGATCTCATCCAATTCATTAATCTGCTCCAGTCTATGCTTTTGTGCCTCCGTTAAATCAAGTCCTAGCTAAACTGCCATTTTGAAAGTTTGAATCTGGAACTCTATGGGAAACAAAACTTGCTTTCCATAAACAAGTTCATAAGGAGTATGGCCTGTTGTGTTTCTCCATGTAGTTTTATAGGCCCACAAGGCTTCAGGAAGCCTATCTACCCAATCTCTTCTATGTAAATGAACAGTCTTTGTTAGGATTCCTTCAATGACCTTATTAGTAGATTCCACTTGACCATTTGCTTGTGGATGATAAGGAGTAGATTTTCTATGCCTGATTTTGTATCTCTCCATCATTTTTTCCACTAGCCTCGATGTAAATTGAGCTCCTTGATCTGTAACAATTTCCCTTGGGACACCAAAACGAGTAAAAATATCCTCAAAAAGAAAAGTAACTACAGATGCTTCATTAGCAACAAGTAATGGCTTGGATTCTACCCATTTAGTAACATAATCAGTGCAAACTAATATATATCTCTTTTGTCTTGATGGAGGACTAATATGTCCTACAAAATCCAAAGCCCATTTTTCAAAAGGTTTATTATGTACCTAAGGTTGCAATGGCATCTCACCTGAAGGAGAAGGTTTCCCTACCCTTTGGCAACTGTCACACCTTTTGACATAATCTTTAGCATCTTTAACCAAGGATGGCCAATAATATCCTAAATTAAGAATCTTATAGGCTGTCCTCTTATCAGCAAAGTGTCCGCCACAAGGTTCATCATGACATGCTTTGAGAATCTCAGGCATCTCATCTTCACAAACACACCTTCTAATGATCAAATCTGGACCTGTCTTGTACAACTCATTAGCAACCCATGAATATTTTGCACTATCACAAATGATTTTTCTTTTATCCCTTGCATTCATAATTGAAGGAAATTTTCCTGAAACTAAATAATTAGCAATATCAGCAAACCATGGAGTTTGAGTAGAAATTGCAAAAAGATACTCATCAGGAAATTGATCTTCAACTGGAGTGTCATCTTTGATATTTTGGAGTCTAGATAGGAAATCGGCTACTGTGTTTTGTTTTCCAGGCCTATCTAGAATAGTAATGTTGAATTCTTGTAAGAGCAATAATTATCTTATAACTCTGCCATTAGTAATGGATTTATTCATTAAGTATCTAATTGCAGAATGATCAGTGTGAAAAAAAGTTTCATAGCCTGTTATATAGTGTCTAAATTTGTTTATGGCATGAACAACAGCTAAAAACTCTTTTTCAGTTACAGTATAGTTTAACTCTGCAGGAGTCAAATTTTTACTGGTATAATAGATGGCATAAGGAATCAAATATTTTTGTCCCAATACTGCTCCTAGAGCTGTATCGGAAGCATCCGTTGAGATATGAAAAGGTAACTTCCAGTTAGGTCCCCTTAATATAGGTGCTTCAGAAATTTTGGTTTTCAGGGTCTCAAAGGCTAACTGGAAATCAGAAGTCCATTTGAATTCACAATCTTTGGTAAGTAATTTGAAGAGTGGAGATGCTATCTTGGTGAATTTTTCTATAAATCTCCGATAATATCCTGTAAATCCTAGAAAACTCCTAACATCTTTTTGACAACTTGGAATAGATAAGTTAGAGATGACTTCAACTTTTGACTCATCAACTCTAATCCCATCCCCTGAAATGTGATGCCCTAAAACAATACCTTCAGTAAACATCATAAATTTTTTTTCATGACTAAGTGAAAGGTTTGCTTCTTGACATCTCTTTAAGAATTTTTCCAAGTTTTCTAAAGCTTCTTCAAATGTGTTTCCATAAACTGTGAAATCATCCATGTATACCTCTACACAATCATGTATTAGATCTGAAAAAATTCCTAATACTGCCCTTTGGAATGTTGCAGGTGCATTGAATAATCCAAATGGAAATACTCGGTAAGCATAGGTACCCCAAGGACAGGTAAATGTGGTTTTGTCTTGATCTTCAAGTGCTACTTGGATTTGGTTGTAACCACTAAACCTATCTAGGAATGAGAAGTACTTTTTGCCAGCTAATGTATCTAACACTTGATCTATGAAAGGTAAGGGAAAATGGTCTTTAAGAGTAGCTTTGTTTAGTTCTCGGTAGTCAACACATACCCTCCATTTTCCATTTTTCTTTGGCACAATTACCAAAGGAGAAACCCACTGACTATCTGAAATAGGATAGATGAAGTTGACATTTAACAATTTTTTCAATTCTTCTTTAACAATTTCCCTAAGATTTGGATTCATCTGTCTTTGAGGTTGTCTGATTGGTTTGCAATTTTCCTCTATATAGATGTGATGAGTGCAAGTCTTGGGGCTTATCCCTTTCATGTCAGTGTATTCCCATGCATATGCAGAAGAGTGTCTCTGTAATACTTTGACTAACTTTTCTTGTTGAGATTTCTCTAGGTTCTTATTTATGTTTAAAGTTTTTCTTGGAAAGATCTCACTTGTAGAGCTGCCAAATTTATCCATAGAATGAAGAGACATCTGCCTTGATAACAAAAACTCAATATTGGATCCCTCTTGAAATGATTCATGTTTGTGTTCTCGAGAGGATTCAAAGTTTTCTATAGTATTCAGAATTTGATTATCTTCACTAATTTCTGAAATTGTGAAGAGAGGTTGTAAATATTCTTCATCCTCTATCCATTGAGTGTCATATAAATCTGTAATTGTCCTAGCTGGAGGATATAAAGTGAATTTCTTAGTTGAACTACCATCAAAGATATACATATCACCAGATCTACAACTAATAAAAGCATCAGTTGTAGCCAACCAAGGTCTTCCTAATATAACAGGATGGCCTCCTAGATTATTCTTAGGAGTTAGGATCATGAAATCCACATGGTACTCCCAAGAATCTAGGGACACTGGAATGTCTTCTATTACCCCATCTGGTTTGATCACAGACCTGTCTGCTAATTGTAATAATGTGGGTGTAAAGAGAAGATTAGGAAGTTTCAGTTTATCCATGATTTGTCTACTCATGATATTGATTGCTACTCCTAAATCAATGAGTGTGTTTTGGATTTCAATTCCATTGATGTGAATTTTAACAATTGGATTTCCTGGGTCAAGAGACTTTGGAATATCAATCTTGCCCATCATAATGTCTGCTATTTTTCCTGCCAGTTGAATTTTCTTTGTTTCTCTTATTTTTTCTTGTTTTCTTCATACTCAACTCCTTTATTGTTTTGGCTAAAATTGGAATTTCCTTGATGGCTTGTAATAATGGAATTTTAATGCAAACATTTCTCAGCTCATCTAGGAAATCATAATTAGGCACCATAATTTGTTTTTCTACACCTCTATCAATTTGTAATCTTTCTGAAAAGGGAGGTATAGAAGTAGATGTGGATGGTTGCTCTAATACAGGAGTTGAAATTATTGGATCTTTTTGCTTTGATTTTTCAGTGTTTGGGTCTTGAAAAGATGTGTCTCCCTCAAGAATTTTATTCACCCGTAGAGAGTCTTCCTCAGAGTTATCTTGTTCTTGTATGATCACAGAAGGTTTCTTCTTTTCAAGTATTCTTCCAGACCTAAGTTGAACATCACTAAGGTCTAAAGGAGTAATTAAATAAGTTGGAAACTGTTGGCCTTCTATCATGTATGTGTTCTGAGGATTTTTGTTATTGGGGTTTGGTATGGGTTGAGCAGGCAATTGATTTGATTTTTGAGGGAATGGTAATGAAAGTGGTTGATTTTGATGTGGTTGGTTCTGATGATGTTGTTGAAAATTTTGTTGAAGATTTTGAGGAAAATTTTGTTGAGGATTTTGAGGATAAAAATGTGGGTATGGTGGATATTGATAGTATGGGGAGTATCTTCCATAGGGACTTTGTGATCCTTGTGCCCAAACTAGAGATTTATTTTGAAATTGAGGCCAAGGTTGCTACCAAGAATTCCAAGGTGGAGGTTGATTATACATTTGTTCATGGAATCCTGGTGTTTGAGGTCCCTGCCAAGGCCTTCTAGATACAAAATTGAGAGACTCTGTGGAATCTGTAGGAGTTTCCTCCTGAAAGACAGCTTTGAGACCAGGAAGAGAAGGAAAATTCTTGGTCTCATGTTTTTCAGAACAAATGACACAGGTTTCTACAACTTTTACATCCAAAGGACACTCTCTCAAGGCATGTTTCTTTCTACATTTGGGACAAAAGATTGCCAAGGCATCAGATTCAGCTTTTTGCTTGTTTTGTATCTTAAGGGTATCTATTTGTTCACTAAGACTCCCTAAGATGTTAGATTTAAAATCATCAAGAATGTGTCCTATTTCTGATCTACTTACTATCCCAGAAGCAGACTTACTTGCCCTTGCAAGAGCAGGATCTCTTGGACCTTTGACAGTTTTAAATTTCCCTCTTGAAAGGTTGATACATAACTCAGATATTTCAGGTAATGTGAGCTGTGATATATCCCTTTTCCCATCATGTTAAGGATATCCAACCATTCATCCCTAATTGTTTTCAACAAAAGAGCTTTTAAGGTGTCTTGATCTAGGTTTTCCATTTTTTCTCTTTTGATGTTGTAATGAAATCTCTCCAACAAATCTTCCAAATTTTCATCTTCTTTTTGTAACATCCTAAACACTTCTTCCTTATGATTAACTAGCATACAATAATCCAAATACCTCTCTAGAAATGCTTGTTTCATGTCTTCCCATGTCTTAATAGAACTGTTGATCAGACTTATAAACCACTTCAATGCTGCTCCTTTCAAGGTTGAAGGGAATAATTTTAGTTTTTGAGCATCTTGTAAGTAGTCATAAGTTCTACATAGAACTTCAAATTCAAATAGGAAGGTTTCAGGATCTTCATTTTTAAGTCCATAGAAGTTTGGAAGGACAGAGGGTGAAATGTTTTTCATGGTTGTATTGGTTTCTTCATCAATTATAGGGAACCCAAAAGAGCTTCCTATTTCTCTTCTACCTCTTCCTCCATCTGCACCTCTACCTCTAGCTCTACCTCCAAATAGTGTGTGTTCTCCATTAAAGACTCCTCCTCCTCCTTCTTCTGCCATGGTTGACTCTCCTGTGGAAGTGGAAAGGTTTGTGTCCCTAACAGGAGTTTTTAAATATTCTTTTATGGCAGGTTCAGTGGATGAAGTGGAAGGTTTCTCTAATGGAATAGCTGACCTTAGATCTTCTAGAAGTCCAGGATCAGTAAAGGATGGAATGTGGGTCTGAGTTGAAGGTGTACTAGCTCTGGATCTAGGTGAAACAAGTGGTGTTCTAGGAATCAAACTTCTGCTTCTGCTGCTTATGAATCATCCCCTTGAATCTCTCTCTCTACGCATATAATTGTTTTTGGATGTTAAGAAACAAAGGTTACCTAGTTTTCACTTCCCTAGCAACGACGCCAAAATGTTTGGCCTCAACCTAGTCTCCTAAATTGAGTTCATTTAATTGTCAACCAGGGTTGGTAAACTGCTGAAGTGAAGTGCACTGTATGTGCCTAGGTGTTTGTCTCTTAATACGTTGTGTTTAGTGTTTTATGATGTTTTTGATATTTTGTGATGATTTATGATGTTTTTGGTCTTTTGGTGGTTTTATGTTCACAAGGAAAATGACTAGAAAGCTAGTGGAAAGAAGCTACTGATTAAAAACAGAGTAAAGCCTAATTGGTTGATGACAAATGACAAATGCAAAGGAAAATACTGAAACAAAATCAAACCTAAACTATGACTAAGCAGAATACCAAGCTTGATAATGACTTTAAGGAAATGAATCAAAACATAAAATTAACTTGTCCAATTCTTTCATCAAAGGTATTTTGGGAGAGCTTTGAGAAATGGTCAGCCAAGTATACAAATTCTCCTAACTAAACAATCAAACAACCAGCTTATAATGATGCAACATTTTATCCATGTTTAAAGATTTGTTGAAACATATTTGGAGGAAAATATTGGTATCATCATAAGATCTCTACTCTAAGACTAGTTCCTAACCCTATTCTACAACTTAGTTTGATACCACTACACTTCACTCAAAGGTTATAGATTTTTAGAATAGTCTTTTGAGGAAAGTTTGTTTGTGAGATGATAAAGGAAGTTGCAAAAGTACTTCAGGCCTTGGAATGATACTGTCTTCTGTTCATATGGTTATGAATCAATTATAGATTTGGAACAAGAAGAGGTTTTGTAAATAATGAAGGCCGTTTTGTTAAGTTTAACAACTGATGTAATCTAATATGCAATGGATGACAACTGAATGTGGAGTGAAAATGCAATGAGTTAAGCTAAAACTGAAATTAAGATGTCACTAGTCTAAAACAGTGCTGAACTAACAAGCCATTATCAAACTTAAAACAAAATAACAGAGCATGAGTTAAATGCAATTTGACTCCGGATTATCCTAACTAGGTTATCATGCATTAATCTATGGGATTATACAGTTTGTTTTGTCCATCATGATTGGTATTTTGGAAGAGCTTCTTAGAACAATCCTGACTGTACAATTCAGTGCAAATGCAAACATAAAGACTGAAAGCAATTTAAAAACTAAGATGTCACAGCTATCTCCTACCCATCATTATGATATTTTGGAAAAGCGTTTTAAGAGCAAGATCAACCATGTTACTTAGTGAAAACAAACAACTGAAACATTCAGTATCACAAACATGTCTTAAAAATCATAAGGATTTTTTGGAAGAGTTTGCTTAGTCTAAGTGCCTGTGATAGTGAACAAAATAAATTACAATTAAATCCTACAACACTATAGCCATTTCTCATTCATTATCATGATCTTTTGGAAGAGTTTCTTCTTTTGGAAGAGTTCTTAGAACAAGTATAACTATAGTGGCTAATGAAATTAACTATGAACTCAAACTTCAAAAACGTAAAAACAACTAAGATACTTATCTAAATTACAAAAGTAAAGCTGTGCAGGAGGCAGGGGCCCTCTACCACCAGACTGAATCTAACTCCAAATCAAATCAATGCTTTCAAAACAATGATGTCTTCTTCATTAAAGGAGAAATAACCTAAACAGAGTAATCTGCGTCTTCAGAAATGTAGCATAAAATATAAGCAAAATCTAGAGAAAAAATCTAGAGCAAAATCTAGAGCAAAATCTAGCCTATCTCTCGGTTTCCCAAGTGTTTTTATAACAAATTTACATAACAAGACTTGCAACAATTCGGGGATCATTGTATTTCCTTATCGAAATCATACTAGGACTCTTAAAGTGGCAGTGTAAAAAGGAAAATGACATCTGGACTAAGACAATCCTATTAGAAATCTGCTTCCTTAAATGAGTTCCCACATACCAAAACCATATCCAGAATTCGGTTCTTCCTTCATGGTGAGCAACGAACAATGTAGACATGACGTGGAATATAACCATATGTGGTTTTTCTTGAGAGGACACCTGGAACATGCCTGAACGTGAAGACAGCTACAGAATTTCTGGTTAGCTACGGAATGTCTGCATTTTGCAGCTAGTTCCGGTCAAAATGCATTACAATGACAAAAAACACAAAACTTAGCAAGTTAGCCATGTTAATCATTCTAAAATTAATTTTAACTAATTTCATTGATCAATTGGGTCTGGGATAACAATGGACAAAGGAAAATGAGGTAAATTAAGATGAAAGAAAGCACAATCTTGAGGCTCAACAGTAGTGACTCGGGACAAGTCACAAGATTGTGTTGGGGGAATTTTGGAACAGGGTCCCCTAAAGCTGCGAATTTTGTATAATTTTATATAGTTTTGGTATTAATTAGTCTAATGCAGGGGTTTTTGGGTCGGTCAAAGCCCTGAATGAATTGTAATGGGTCAAAGGGTAGAACAAGAGTCCACAAACCACAATTTGCGGACCAGTGGAAGCGTGGGCTAAGTCGATATAAATAGATGGACATTTTGAGTCTAGAGGTAGGCAAGAATTAAGTCTGATGCTAAGTGTGAATTTTTAGATCTGTTTTGGGTTATTTGGGTAAGGATTCCTGTTGGCTGTGTGCATGGAGATCCTCAGTCCTACTGTGTGCGGAACCTGCTAGGCTATGTGCGCGGGCTGTGTTTTTTTGTAAGTCGATCTGATATTAATGAAAGTGAAGTATTATTGAAGTATATGTGTGTATCTGGATGGGTAATGGTTACTGAACACATCTGTGGTGGTTAATTAGTTGCAAATGTATATGTGTTATGCATATGTATATCTATGATCTGTATCAACTCCGAGTATAAGGGTTTTGTGATGGTTTTTGTTAGCTATGAATACATCTTTTTATGCTATAAGCTACGTTTATGATATCATGTACTGATAATTTTTGTTACACATGTGGTTGCGAAGATATCGAATAGATCTGAATAGCTCTGTTGTGGTTAATAACTGAATATACTGTGAAATATTGCGAATAGACCTGTGTGAACTTGGTAGGTTGCGAAATCAGATCTGCTTGACTAACCTGATCTCTCTCAGGGTGGGGAAACCTGGTTCTAGCACCCTCCCATACTGTTTTGGGTGAGACTTTGGACTGCGCAAGTAGGTCACTGCTGAAAGGGCCAATAGTATAGGGGTTTGTTGGCAAACCTTAACCTCCAAACCTAGGTTAGGACCCCTCGGGCCAACAACAATTCGTGTGAAAAAAAACTTCACATTGGAGTTTTGAGGTGGTGAAAGGATAAGGCGAGGGAAGATGAGGGAGCCCGACATTCGACTCCTCACTCTAGTTTGGTGTTGCTCCTGGCGGTGGCCTCCAGAGAGGAAGCGTAAATGTTGCAGGAAGGTTTACGGAGGGAGTGGATTATATGTGCTTATCATGGGCATTTGTTGGTGCAGTGCATTCAACCAGTCCCTGCTGCTCAGTTTCTTATCCATTGTCTATGTCTGGGTTGAGGAGAGGAAGTTGAAGGGAAGTGAGGTCACTTGTTTCCATTTTTCTTGGATTTTGGTGAGCTTGTTATTTCATGCTAAGAGAGGAAGCTAGAATCTACAGTCCAGGGGTTATAGGTCAATTTGGGCATCATTCCCAATGACCTGTTCAAATTGGAAATCATCCCCAGGACCAATTAAATAGGGTCTATCATCCCCTATCATTTCAGTTACTACATTCCCTAAGACAAGAATAAACCATTCATGGCTTCTATTGCAAGGTTTCCAAAGTTTGAAGTATATGTTATATCACTTATGAGCTCACCAATGCTGTATCTAAAGGGACTAACTTCTTTGCATATGCAGTTACCTCCATTCAAGGGTGCTTTGCAAAGCACTTCCCAACATTCAAGCGTGCGTTGGTCAAATGGGAGTGAAATTCTCATTGTTCTGGAATCTCCACATGGACAGTGCCTTATAGAAGAGTCCATATGTGTCAAAATTTGAATCCAAGTGTCCATCTAACACCTTTGAGCTTGGGAACATGTATTTCCTATTATTAGAAAAGCATTGATTGAGAAACTACCATTAGTTTCCCTATAAATTGAGCACATATCCTAGTGCTAGGGAAGGAAGAAATTTGGTAAAGAAGTGCTGTTGGATTATCAATTAAGAGAGTGATAGGAGTGATATGCTGTTGGTGAGATGTTGATTATGATGAGGCTGGGATGATGCTGGAGCTGGTGACATCAAATCGATTGTTGGTTGTAACCCCCCTTCTACTCATTAATAAATATTGCTGCTCATTTTCCCATATATGTATTTGTTTATGTTTCTGTTTTTCATATGATGGATTCTTAACTAATATATATGTTTCATGTTCAACCAATTTAACTGATTAAGATAAATAGGCATCTGTATATTGAAATATCTTTGTTGTTTAGTGTTTATACTTGTAGGATCTAGTCTGGCAATCTAAGTTGGATTGGAAGCTACAACAAGAGCGACAAAAGGAGAATAGGAAGCACTTGGATCACAAGTAAGTTCCTCTATCTTTCTGTGTGTTTATTTACTCTTAGAGAAAGTGTCTGCAAAGTCTTTGATCTATTGTTCTAAATGTATAGCACCACATTTAAGGAATGTGTTTTATTCATAATTCATAATTCCGCATAACAAATTGGCAACTCCACAGGAAAGATCAAAGAAAAAGAAAACTTCTACCCCGCAGGAAATATCATATCATCAATCATCTGGAAATCAAAAACCTTGTTACCCTTGCATAATCTGTAATGAGGAACACTTTTTTCGGGGATGTCCTCACCACATTGAAGTATAAAAAATGGTTAAGACCTCACATGCGTCAGCTATGTTGACAGATCCATTTCTGAATCCAGACACAAATTTGGTTGCTACAGATCCAGTTTCTAGTTCCCAAGTGCTTATTCTATTTGTCACGAAGCCATCAAAATATGTTTTGGTGTTAAAGTGATTTTTTTTTTACGGTAGTCAGGCTACTGATCAACCAGCTACCTCGACCACAAATTTATCCATGGAATCACTACCTCCACCTACTATTCCTGAATTGACAATCAAGCCACCAAAGGGAGTTGTTCATAAATCGACATTTAATCCTCAAGCCAAAGATTCTCAAAATTATAATATAGTTGAAGATTTGGCTCAATCCCATTCAGCTATGTCAGCGCTTGAGGTGCTACAAAATTTTCCCTTCTAGAAAGAGGCTTTTTTTTTGACAATTGGTGGAATTGATCCGATTGATTCTAATCTCGTAGTCTTTAATTATACGGGATATGTGCCACAAATACCAGTAGAATTGGCATTATCCATCAGAGTAAATGTTCTCGATCACCTTGTTCATTTTACTATTATTGATGAGGAGCATCTATGTGAATTATGTATCTAAACTATTGGAAGTCACTTGGCTCGCCACGTCTATCTAAATTGCCAACGACATTAAAAGCTTTCGACGGACGTACATATAAATCTTGCGGTATTATCAATAAGTTGCATGTTGAACTAGGGGGAAAAACAATGAATTTTGAAGTTGAGGTTGTTGATGGACGCCTTGAATACAATGTTATACTTGGAAGTCCATGGGTATATGATATGACTGCGATCGTCTCTACATATTTTAGAATGATCACCTTTCCACATAAAGGTGTTATTACAGTCATCAATCAACTATCCTTATTTTCCTCCATTTCCCAGGTAACTGGAAGTGTTCTATTAGTTCACATACCCAACTCGCACTTCAAAACATTGGTGTAGGACTCTTAAAGGATTCCACTCTCATGGGAACCTTTGCATTACCACCACCTGCGACGTCGGAAAAAATTGCAAGTATAGAGACCTGCGACATGATCTCTTCCACTCCATCTGGCTTAAGGAAGAGTACATGTGATTCTGAAATTTTTATGTTGGATGGGTTTCTACCGCCCTGCCCTATTGAGCTGGCATAGCAATCAATATATCTAGCTTGGGTGGCGAATCCGAAATCATCGTCGCTGGTTGTTTGGGTAGATCATTCATTAGATTATGGTACTCCATCTGATCCTTTTTCCTCAACTTTCTTGACATATGAGAATATTCTGGAAACCATGATGTGAGAGGGAGAACCACGGGAAGATTATCATCATCATTCCCATCTTCCTGATTATGAAGAATTGAATCTTAGTGAACTATATCACCCATCGATCAAAAATTTATTTTCGAATTCTCTTCCTATTAATGCAATCGATTCTAAGCGAAATTTTTCAAGTATTGAAGAAACCATTTCGATTGATATTTAGACCAAACCCAGTGTTGTAGAAAACATTCATGTTGGCGTGTATTGTTCTCCATCAGAAATCGAAACATATCACTATCTCTTTCGTGAATTCTGTGATGTATTTGCTTGGTCTTACGAGGAAATGCTAGTCATAGATACTAGTATCGTTGAACACACTATTAATATGTACCCTAATGTCAAGCTGGTATGTCGATGCCTTCATCCTGTTCATCCGAAGAAGGCCACTGCCATTAAAGAAAAATTTGAAAAACTTTTGCATTCTTGTTTCATTTACCCTATTCCCCTAACTGAGTGGGTTTCCAACATCGTTCCTGTTATGAAAAAAAAAGGAACCATCAGAGCATGCAGGGATTAGTGGGATGTCAATCTTGCTTGTCCAAAAGACAACTCTCCTACTCCCTTTATAGACTAGATTATTGATGATTGTGCTGGATGCGAAATATTTTCGTTCATGGATGGATTTTATGGCTACAATCAAATCAATATCTACCCAGAGGACCAATATAAGACAACATTCATTCGTCTCTGGGGCACATTCGCTTATAGGAAACTACCGTTTGGTTTAAATAACGTTGGGGAAACCTTTCAAAGAGCAATGGATTATGGTTTCAATGAAATCAAACCCATTGTTCAACCCTATCCAGCCGATTTACCCATATATTCACGAAATCAAAATGATCACCTGATGCATTTGAGAGCTATATTTTTACTTTTCTGCCACTACAAAATACGCATCAATCCACATAAATGCATGTTTTGTATTGGTTTTGGTCATTTTCTAGGATTCATCATCTCAAAAGAAGGAATTCAAATAGACCCATTGAATGTCCAGGCCATTCTTGATTTTCCTGCGCCATATAATTTTCTTCAGTTATAGAAACTTTAGGAAAGAATAAATTCCTAAGAAGGTTCATACCCAACTATGCCGAAATTTCTAAAGGATTTACTCGGCTTTTGAAAAATGGGATTCCCTTCCATTGGGACTAAGTTGCGCAAGCTTATTTTGATGTTGTCAAGGATACTCTTGTCTAGGCGTCATTAATGCATCCTCCAAATTTTCAGAGTGATTATTTCTTATATATCACCTCAACTGATACGACCATTTCTATGGTATTGGTCCAAGTAGAAAATGGGATCAAACATCTGATATATTATTTGAGTCGTAATCTCAATGATACGGAAGTAAATTATTCATACGTAGAAAAGCTTTCCTTGGCGGTTTTTCAAGCTGTCCAAATATTTCGCCACTATATCCTATTATGAAAGACCATTGTCATTTAGGATTGCAACCCCATGAATTATATCTTATCATGTCAATTGATAGGGGTGAAGTATTCAAAATGGATTGTCATTTTGCAGGAATTTGATTTGGAATGAATCAAATTCAATTCAAAGACGTCTTTAGTTTTGGCTGAGCTTCTCTGTGACCTTTCCTCTGATAGTACTGCTACTACGTTGGAACCATATATTCTTTACAAGTATCTATTTTTTATTGGATCATATGATCCTTGGTTTAGGGATTTTATCATTTATCTCCAGACCTAGACTTTTCGACCTGATACCTCTCACTCTGACCAGTGACGTATTCGATACCAAGGCAAATATTATCTGATCGTTGGCGATACACTCTATTTTCGTGGTGTCGGTACAATTTTAAGGTGGTGTATCACTCATGAGGAGGTTGAAAAGGTTTTAAATGATTGTCATGCTAGGGATTGTGGTGGACACTTTTCTGGATACGCTACCGCGCAAAAGATACTCTGTGCTGGTTAATTTTGGCTTACCATATTTCGTGACTACATCCTCGCGGTTAGAATTTGTCATGCGTACCAGATATTTCATCGTAAAATCTACAAACCGCCAGCGCCAATGCATCCTATTGTCTCTATGGGACCATTTTAGAGATGGGGCATTGAATTCATGACCTATAACCCTTGTTTATCCAGGAGGCATGGTTATATTATTATCGAAGTAGACTACTTTACCAAGTGGGCCAAAGTGATGCCTACATTCAAAAACACAAGACACACATCTGTATTGTTTTTCTTTAATCATGTCATTACACGGTTTGGGGTCCCCAGGCTATAGTCACAGATCATGGTAAGAATTTTTGTAATCACATGATGACTGAGTTGACTGCCAAGTTAGGACTGTCTCATGATAGTTCTACTCCTTATTATCCATGATCAAATGGACAAGTTGAGGCTATTAACAAGATTCTTAAATGAATGCTTCAACAAATGATAGGAGTTCATAAATGAAACTAGAATTTGATCCTATACTCGGCTTTGTGGGTGTTCTGAACCTCGGTGAGAAACTCAACCATATTCACCCCCTTTTAATTGGTTAATGGTCTAGAAGCTATCTTGCCAATCCAATGTAAAATACCATCATTAAAACTCACAATCGATTTGTTACTTGACACCTCAGATGAAGAAGCACGTCTTTTTAACCTCATCCATATTGATGAAACGCGTCGTGAAGCCCAATTGGCCAAGGAAGTGCATAAGAGACATATAAAGGCGTAATGCGACAAGCATGTCCAACCTCACATTTTATGAAAGGTCAACTTGGTCCTTCTTTATGATCAAGAAGCTGATGTAATAGGTACAGGGAAATTTTAGCCATTATGGCATGGCCCCTATATTATCAAAAGAGTTCTTGCTAAGGGTGCCTACGAGTTGGTCGATTACGATGGAATTTTGTTGGCGCAGCCCTGAAATGGGTTGTATTTGAAACATTACTATGCTTAATCATGAGAATAGTAATTTTTTGTATTATATTGTATATATATGATGTTGATTTGCATTCACTGATTTAGTTTTTTTTTTATAGTTTTCTTGACGTTAGTAATCAACTTTACATTTCATTGTAGATGTTTGAATATTTGGAACCATTTGTTGGGTATTCTGATGATGCTAGTCGTAATACGCAGAACCTATCCTCTACAGCGTGGGCCATTTTCGCTCCAAATGACGAGTTAGTGAGTTTTAAAGGGATTTGTATCGGAAGATCGACAAACAATATCACTGAGTATAGCGCGTTGATATAACTTCTCTGTGATGCCATTTCATTTGGTATTAACCGCATCATCATAAGGTTAGACTCACAACTTGTGGTATTATAACTTACTAGTGTTTATACTGTTAGAAATCCAACACTGCATCCTATGTTCCTAAGAGTTCAAATTTCGGAAAGACACTTTGGTTTTATTCAATATCAACACATTTCCATAAACTTGAACACATTGACTGATTCTCTAGCAAATTATGTTATAAACAGAAATTCACAACACATGTAAAAATACATTCACATAATTGAATAGGATTGCGCAATAAGCATAGGAAAAAAATGAAATCAAATAGATAGATAGTTATAGGTTTTTACAAAAAATTTTGCCCAAGACACATTGCTCATATGACCTCAAAATGTATGCTACATGTCAAAATTAAACTAGTGATTCTCATGGTAACATGCTATCGATCTAGCTATCCTATGCAGTAACCACATCCAGTTGTTAGGAATGCCAATAGTGTGGTGCTGCAGTCGCATGGGTAATCTTCGATCCGGAAATTTGGAATCCCGAAGGTCAATCCCTCTATGTGTTGCCGAAGCTCAGCGAGAGTCTCAGCCATGTCTAAATCCTGAAGGACTGCTCTCCCGATAGCCCTCTCTGTTGGCTTATCCGCTCCATGCTCAGGTTCCTCCACTGGTTGAACTCAACCCACATATGCATTACATTAAAAATTTAGTTTAGTCTTGGGAAAATCACAGACGTCATAGGTTTTTATTTTCCGATCCTTGCTAGGCTCTGCCCCTGGATAGCAATGCTACAAAATATAGTCTCTCACCGTCTCTCCTATGAGAGTAGACCCTGAGAGAAAAATGGGTAGGCCTCTCCTCAACAAGCCTGTCAGAAAATATATATCTTCCACTATAATTGGAACCAATTTGTTCCTAATTTTAAATGCCTCAATTTACGGATCCCATGCTTGAACAAGGAACTCCAAAAGTTCCATTTTTTGCCTCATACCAAATAAGCGGAAGTACTTTAATAACCCACAATCTCTTAGGGCTCTTATAATACCCGGATCATTAAGGAAAATCATGTTTTTTTCTTCATGCTCTCTTTCTCTCCAAGTAATCGTCATTCTAGTTTGACGAATCCTTGAAACATAACCATAAGAGTCCTTAGACTCATTTTCATGCAAAACGTTAGGAAAAATTTGGGTACAATGCAAGAATAAAAAATGTGAATTGCGCCCAACGCAGTCTTGTTCAATAGACAGTGTGTTGCATATGCACCTAGGCTTCATTTTGAGTGCATTCCAACATAGTTTTCGATGCCCAAGGGTGCGTTTCCCTCTTTAGAAAAATAATTTACCATAAGGGGCCCAAATCCATAAAAAATTGCAATGAAATGACTACCGAAAGAAAGAGAGGGTTTATGGCACCAACGTGGATCAAACAACGATGAAAAAAATCCACAGAATCGATCACAATCAACAACTGAAGTTTGGGGGAAAAAACAGGTTCAGAGCTCCAAAATGCAAATGGTAACTTTCAAATGGTTAAAATGAATAATAAAACTCTTTTAATTAGTCATTTGATTATTTTCAAATAATATTTATTGTCGTGACTATGTTTTTATTCAATTTTTATCATGAAACAAGTATTTTTAATCCATTTGATGTTGTTCTGAGCAGGTTTGCAAATGATGAGAAGATTAGTCGTGCATGTTTATTTCAAGAATGATCTGACCACAAAGAATACTTTTATCCTTATTTTTCGAGCTTTGAAAAAATGAAAAAGGACTTGAAGCACACTTTTATATCTTTTTCGAGCTTCGATAACAATGGAAAAGGAACCCCTAGAGTCTTGTTTTAGCTCTTTTCAGACTTCGATAATGTGAAAAGATATCCGGGGACTTGTCTTTTCGAGCTCGTAAAAGTAAATGAATTGATATCTGCTCAGTATAAGTTTAAGCCTTTTCCAGAATGAGATAGATTATTTTACGAAAAAGGAAAACCTTAGTCGAACATGGCTAGGAGGTTCTCTCAGATATTATTTTACACTTTTTTAGATTTGAGTGATAACTTTACGAAAAAGTACCGATGTAGTTTTCTTTTGTCCTCTCTTTCAAACTCTGTAAATATGAAAAAGGACCGGGCTGTCACCGTCGTTAGGCTCATTAAAACATAAAATAGCAATGGGCTTATCGATCATGGCAATAATAGAGTTTCATTCATCGCTAGACTCATTAAATTATTAAATAAGGATACATTGTTCACCCAAAGGGTTGAATTATATATGTGCACTATATAATGAATGAAAGGTCATCATATATTCTTGCTTTTCCCATTTGGGAATATTACAGTGGTATCAGAGCATAATATTAGCATAGCCTGTGCATCTTGAAAAGCCAATATGTCATCTGAAGAAGGAGATCCTCTAATTGATAGAGAGAATATGTATCAAAGAAGAAGACACCGAAATTTTGACTATACAATTGATAATGAAGACAAGGGTAAAACCCATGTATCAGGAGGAGAAGATGAGGAGAAGGAGTTTCCTAATATTCTTCTCAAAGTTATGCAATACATTGCTAGAGAAATAAAGGATATGAAAATGGATATATAAAAGGAATCCCCTAAAGGATTTCAACATGGTGAAGGCTTCGAAAATTCTCATCACTAGAGTGATCAACCAGTGCAGCAACAACAAGTTTCCCAATGCTCTACAATGCCTACATTCTTAGCAGTGGGAAGTGAAGGGTTTCAAGAACAAGAATCCCTTGAAGAATTTTTTATGGAGTATGAGTCCCAATCTCAGAAATTTAAGGACCACTTGAGTTTTCAAGAATTTTTCAAATCAAGGACAATAGGAGACCTAAGCATCAAAATATAGGTGGAGGATTCATTCAGAATTATGATCTACACCGCACTATGGGCATATTTTTCTTACCCAAATTTGATGGGTCATCTAAATGCACCGCCAAATCTTGGGTAGAGAAGTTTTACATCTACTTCCAGTTGAACAAAGTATCGGAGATGGAGGCCATTAAGATAGAAGCGCTACACCTTGAGGGTGAAGCACAAGATTGGTGGTTCCATGGCATGTCTACATTAGGTCATGCCAATGTGACTGCATATTCAGAGTTCACAAGGAGGTTGGTGGAGAGGTTTGATAGAAGAGATCCTGAAGCACCATTCATGGGGCTTGCAAAATTTAAACAATCAGGTAATCCAGAAACCTATATTTCTGAGTTTTTAAAACTTTCTATTATGGTTCTTGATTTATCTGCAGCAAGAAGGTTCTATATGTTCATTGATGGATTAGGTGAACCTCTTCATGGGTTGGTTATGTCTACCAAGCCCACTACCCTTCAAGATGCCATTGAAAGGGATAGAGATCTTCAAGATGCCTTGCCAAAAGCAAAGGAAACATTTAAGCACAAGCACTCTTTTCCATCAAAGGGAAAAGATGAGAAGGCTCCTCTTTCAAAGGAGAGACAAAATAAAAAACCTCTTGATGATGATGTTCGAAGATATTTGAGGAGAAGGAAGCTTTGATTCACATGCCAAGAATCATGGGCACCTAGACATAAATGTCCAGCAGGAAAGGCACACTACATAGAGGTCTTCTCAAATGATGAGGAGGAAGAAGAAGATGAACCAAGAAGAGGTCACAGCGCTGACACAACAGGAGATGAACCAACACCACCAGGAGATGGGAATGGGGCATTTTCTCCAATTGGAGGGACTCTTGCATCATTGAGAGCAGTACCTAAGTACTTGAACTTGACGGTTCGAGGTTCCATCTTAGATCATATGGTTTTTGTTTTGATTGACAGTGGGGCTACCCACAATTTTATTGATTTCCAACTAGTGTAGAGGAGGGCAACACCCACTGATGATTTTGAGGGATTTTCTGTTTTGGTCCCAGCCGAAAGAACTGTGCAATGCATGCATTATGTTCCATCCTTATCTGTCGCCATGGGGACATATACATTGACTGATCACTTCTTTGTGGTTGACATACTTGACACCAATATGATATTGGGTGTGCAGTGGTTGATTACTTTGGGGAAGGTCACCACAGATTGGGAGACTTTGCAGATGGAATGGGTGGATAAAAAGAGTGGAAAAAATCAGATGATTAAGGGAATGCATACATATCCCTCACATAAAACTTCCACACAGAAATCAGAGATGGATTTGCGCAGTGGAAGCAAGGACCTAACAATCCCATCTATTATGCACATGGCTTTGACCCATGGGACATTATTATTTTGTGGAAAACCACCCGGGAGGCTACATGATTCGGATTTGGTGAGATATGTCTCACATCATGATGCACCATTCATATATCCAAGATGAATGGGAGCATTAGAAGGCCATGATACAATGCTAAGAATCTTGGGTAGACTCAAGGAGGAGGGAGACATTCTCCCAATAGCATCATTACCCACTTTAATTTCAGATTCTACATTATGGGAGGAGAAGCATGGGAAGGATAAAAACTTTCCAACATATACCTTTGGCATGGAAGATTTCAAGGAGAAGGGCAGCCATATGACATATGTTCTTTGTGATAGATCATCAACGCTGTCATTATGGAAGATTGATCCATATTGGAAATCCCAGCTATTGGTAGATTATTCCAAGGATATTTTTACATACATGATACTTGATGACCAACTTCAAGAGGAGGGCTATTTAGTACAAGATGAAGTCATCTATTATCATGGTAGGATATTCTTATATAGAGCCTCCAAGTTCAAGGATAAGTTTCTACAAAGAGCACATGAAGAATTCCTTTTCAGCCATACTTATTCCATGAGAGCCTACAACACTATGATGGAGAGCTACACTTGGGAAGGATTTGAAGAAGAAATATATCAACATTTTCAAAGATGCATGAACCACGTGGATATGGGAGAGATACATAACTCAATGAAGGATTTATCACAACCACCTCTTTCCTCTTTTAGAATGAGAGGGGATCTATCTATGAACCACTCCATTTGTATGAGAAGAAATTTTGGTGAGGAACATGCTTATGTACATAATGTTTTATTCGATGAATATTTGCATCACTTTACCATGTATATGAAGGAAATTGGTCCATGGAGGAGCATTCTTCTATATAAAATTCATGGCCAACTTTGGGCCATAAACATTTTTGAACATGGCCACTCCCTTGGAGGTTATAGGGAGATGTTGTATCACTGTGGGTGCACTCCAAAAGCACCAAAAATTTCTCACCTTTTCAACCATTTTGAGAAGACTTGGGAAACAAGTAAGTGGTGGGGAAACCACTTACCATATTATTATCTGATGCAATTAGGAGATATACTGCTTTGGTTCCACATGTGGGACTATGAACCACCTCCATTTTTACATATTTCTGTTTGTATGTACTTAGTTTTGATCCCATACATTGATTATGTACTTATTATTTTTATGGGAATGATTGGAGGGAGGATGGGAGGATTGTAAGTGCCCTATGGGATAGAAATTCTCCTGGTTCATTATCTACATGTTTTAGGGAAAACATTGGGCAAACCATGATTGTTTCATTGGATCTATTGCTTCCTTGTAGGATGAATCATTTGCATCTCATGAGAACTTTGGAGGAGCATTTCATGGAAGGATGGATTGGGAGACAATTATCTTATGAGGGAAGCTTATCATATGATGGTGTCACTAATGAGGGAGGAGAAGAGTTGCAACACTCACCTTGTCAGTTGCTTTAGGACAAGCAACATTTGGGAAGGGAGGACTGTAATATTCCCAATTAGCCATGAGCTAGTTGGAATATTAATTTTTGTTTTGCTGTCTTGTTTTATGAATAAGAGGATATTGGAGGTCCATAATTCTCCTTAATAATTAATAAATCAATTCCAATGTAAAAGGGAAACATCTTGGCAGCTTAATTAAGCACCCCTAGGTGTGAAAAGGGGTTGGAACATCTTGACTTGGTTAACTTTGACCAAATCAACATCGCTGTCATGGGGGAGTGGAAATCAATGAGGGACAACGCAGTTTTAGATGGATACACCTTGCATGGAAGTAGGGTTATAAATGAATGGGGCTTAGGGTTTGGAAGCTCACATATTATAAAAGGAAGAGGATGGAAACCATATTGATTATGTTGATGTATTATATATTTCTGAATATATGGTCTATTTAGACATATATCTTTCTTTGGCTGTTTAGCTAAGATTGCAAGTGTTGTTTAGCACTGGGTGTTACTAATCGGGAATCCCAACTCTTTCATTGAGTAGCTCTTGGAAGAGTCTTGTAATTCACTCCCACTATCAGGCATTTGGCCAAAGCTTCATCTTACATCTACATCGCTGATCTTGTTGAGGGTTGAGTTGTTTTGCAGGTTGTAGCAGTGGAGACCATCTTTGGGTCACTTCAATGCTTATTTTCAGATCTTGGTAGTAGTCTATATATTTATTTGACCCTACAATGCAGTTTCTTTCCAAATCTGCGTTATTTTGAGGGAGGAGTTGCTGGGTGGTTTCGGTACACCATTTGGAGAGGAGGTTTGCTAGAGAAGGGATTAAACTTTCATCTAGGAGATCTATTGGAGGAGGCTGCATTATTTCTTATATCATATCAGACACACTTTCCAGATCTATATGTTGCAGTGGATCTTCAGCCCTAGGGCTTAGTTTCCCACCTTGTACATGGTGTATTTCTGAAAAACCCTTGAGGGGTTCTTCATTGGAGGTTGTATAGTGCCTAGATATGTATTAGATCTATCTTTTGTGGCATATATCAACCCATATTATTTTTTATATTAATTTTCTATTGCAATGCCTTTTAAACAACAATGTGGCAGTCTTCCAGCTCTTTGATATATAGTAGATATATAGTAGCATCACCTCTTTTGATGATTTTTCCATTGGAGGATTGTTATATCTTATTGTACATCTTATGGCCCATTTCTTATGCATATTTTGCTGCTGTTATAATGAATGAAAGGTCACCATATTGGCCTCTTTATTTTATATGATGTTTAACATTTCTATTCCAACATTTTGCACTATATTCCTGCTTTTCCCATCTGGGAATATTACAAAAGCACTTCTCAAGATTCAAGAGTGCGTTGGTCAAATGGGAGCTAAATTATCATTGTTCCAGAATATCGACATGGCCAATGCCTTCTAGAAGAGTCCATATGTGTCAAAATTTGAATCCAAGTGTCCATCTAACACCTCTGATCTTGGGAACATGTCTTGCCTATTATTAGAAAGTCATTGGTTGAGAAACTACCATCAGTTGCCCTATAAATTGAGCACAGAACCTAGTGCTAGGGAAGGAATAAATTTGGTAAAGAAATGCTATTGGATTCTCAATTGAGAGAGTGATATGAGTGATATGCTATTAGTGAGATGTTGATTGTGATGAGGCTTGGATGCTGCTAGAGCTGGTGACATCAAATTGATTGTTGGTTGTAACCTCCCCCTTCTACTCATTAATAAAGATCGCTGCTCATTTTCCCATATATGTATCTGTTTATGTTTCTGTTTTTCATATGATGAATTCTTAACTGATATATATGTTTCATGTTCAATCGATTTAACTGATTAAGATAAATAGGCATCTGTGTATTGCAATCTCTTTGCTGTTTATTTTTTAAACTTGCAGGAACTAGTCTGGCGATCTAAGTTGGATTGGAAGCTACAACAGGAGTGACAGAAGGAGAATAGGAAGCGCTTGGATCAAAAGTAATTTCCTCTATCCTCATGGTCGTGATATTTATCTAGCAGTGGTAGGTGGCTTTGTGCTTCCTTACAGTGGCAGGTAACAACATTTGGCTCCTTTCCTAGTGGTGTTTGTTTTCTATTATGGGGGGTCTAGTCTTTGGACTCTACACACGGGAGGGTTTCTCGACCTTGGTGAATTATGAAGCCCCTTGTGCGGTGTGGGCGTTCTCCCTCCCCTATCGTCCATGGCCCTGTGGGGATGGAAAACTCGAAAAATAATCATGGCGGTTCCATGCCAGGGTGGAAAGATCGTGGGTCAAGAGCGACTCGATAATGTGGGTGCGCAGGGTGGGCATGGAGGAGCTAAGCGGGGGGATATCAGGGGTGGGGGTTTGAGGGGTCAAAAGTAGATTGGTATGGGTGGAGGATCCCATGGTGGAAAGGGGAATCATGGGTCTAATTGATATGAGGTAAATGAGCGGAAGGTTATCCAACATTGCTACTTGGAGAATTGTTGTGCACTTATCAACAACCTGATGGAAAGAGTGGACACAACTGAGAGAGTCCGTCGTGAGGATCATGTAGAGAAGATGGAAACATTGACTGAATTAACTATTATAGTTCCAAGTCTGGGAGAGACTGGTAGTGGTTTGGCAAGGCCAAAATAAACTCATTGAGAAAGTAGAAAAGTTGGAGACTTGGTTAGTGCACTTTGAAGGGCATGTTCAGTTTGACGTCAGTCCTCCACCGCTTTTAGGAATATCCCCAGACAACCCTGCATCCATCACGTCAAAATAATAGTATGCTATTTTGTGTTCTTTATGTTTTATATGTGTTTTTGTGCCTCTGGCTCAACCGTTTATGGACAATGTTCCTAGTCTCTCTTTTGCATTTTTGTCATATGGTGCAAATTTTTGTCAACAAACCCGGTCGGGGTGAGACCACCTGTTTTGTAAGCTGCTATATGTACTCCTTTTTTCCTACATGAATAGAACACCTAATTACAAAAAACCAAAGGTTGATACATCATTAAAAAATTAATTAAGGTTCATACATAAATTAACAAAGGTTCATACCTATTTACTAAATAGGTCTATAAATATATATTTTAGGTTTATCTATTTAGTATTTATCAAATATAAATATGATGATCTAATAATAGATTTAAATGAACTCACACGTTTAACATAATAAATGTTATATTTACCTATTTATTAAATGTAAACATGAATATTTGAACTTAGATTTAAAACAACTCACACTTTTAAAATAAATCAATGAAGTTTAAAAATTAAACTTTATGGCCAAATATTAAATATAAATATAAATATTAATTTGACTATCTAAATATTACCTTTACTAAAATTATAATGAAGGAATTAGTGTAAAGTCGATATATGATAGATGCAATTATGTTAATTGTAGATGAATCCATCTGCAATGTTAAAATTTAGAGACAAAAGGGTATTCATAATTTTAACACAGTAAATTCAGAGACCCCTTTGTCTCTAAATTTTAACACTGCAGATGGATTCAAAGACACCTATAGTGAAATGAAACACTTTGGTACCAAAATTGCAATTTTCCATTTATGGAGTGACACAATTAAAAGTTGTTGACATAAATGACTAATTCATATACTTTTTGTACTTGTTATTTGGTCATATTTTTTTCTTGGACTATAATAGTCATTTACATTAATCATTATTAATTTTGTCACTTATTATCTAGTCATACATTTTAATCCTAGACAAAATAAGTCATTTAAGTTGGTCGCTTTTAGTTTATTCACTTATTATCTAGTCATATATTTTATCCCTAGACTAAATTAGTCATTTAAGTTAGTCGCTTTTAGTTTAGTCACTTTTTATCTAGTCATATATTTTATTCCTAGACTAAATTAGTCATTTAAGTTAGTCATTTTTAGTTCAGTAACTTAAATTTCTCAAATTTAGTAGTAATTCACTTGAAATAATTACCGTGACTAAGGTTTTTAGTCACCGAGTCATTAATTTCATCATTTTTTACTAGTGAATATAGCACTATGTTGTAGTATACAAAAACTCCCCGTTATCCAAGAAAGTAACCTGCAAAGAATTATGGGGACCCTTTAAAATTTTATAATTAATATTCAATCTTTAAAAATAAAACCGAAGTTAGGATTTTATTAGGTTAAGATTTTAATTTTATTTTACAAATAATAAAATCACTAAAAAAATCTTAAAAGAAAAAATTCAAATCAAAAGCATATAGCGGGACAAAATACCGAAACAATGAAGTTGCGAAAAAGTGAATTGCGAAATGCCGAGTTGTGAAGTAGAAAATTTCCTAGGTGCCAAAACATCGAAACAACGAAATTACGAAGTAGCGAATTCCTGAAATGTCGAAACACTGAATTTTGTTTTCTAACAGATACCGATCTCGCATCCCATCAATTGAAATACACCGATATCACATTCTATCTAAAAATATCGCATAGTTGCAATTTCGCATTTCACATTTCGCGGATTTCTTGAATCACTAAAGCATGCAGACTATCAAATCCCTGATGAAACATTCTGATATAATTCCATTTTTCAGAATCAAGTGGACCTATACTTTCGAATTTAATTTTCATTCATGCATGTTTGTAATCTCGAGATATTCAACTGATTTTTTAGTTTCAAAATTAAATACCAAAGGATTCCCCATTACACATGAATTCAATTGATAAAACTGTTAACAACGTTTCTAAGTGATTTGGGCTTATCATCTCTAGTTTATTTGAACATGATAATTCTAAAATACAAGGCATAAAGGATGTCATGATTGATTAAAGAATGAAGGAAATCTACCACCATGCCACAGTCAGTCATGCAACAAGAGGAGAACAAAGAAATGTTTCCCTTAATAATAGATACCACATGCGATCCATATACTGTTTCTTCAGGTTGGGAAGGGATTTACCAACTCTTTGAGAAAGAGAATCCTCAAGTAATTCTAGATAGGAAAAGCCGTAGCTGATGATACTTATTCCAACGATTCATAATAATGGACAGATGCGGCTAACTCCTTTATTCATAGAATTGCTGCTCATCCAAAAATTCTTCCATACACTAACTTAGTGAGATGGGTGTTAGAAAATGTAGATATAAGGGATATACAATTTGTTACCAATAACAAAACTGTCATTGGTTCCGTGAGGCCAACATATTTAAGGAAGATGTATAAATTAACAACCTCAGAAGAAATATGACTCATAATTTGTTCAGAAGTTCATGCAAGAGAACTAAAATCCTCCAGTAGTAATAAAAGAGTGGAGAAATGACCCTAACCGACATAAGATCGATGAAAATGGTATGTATTTAGTCGCTTCTCTTAAAATTCCTTACTCTCAAATAGCTACAATGATGTGTCTCCTGTTTGGGTCTGTAAATACCAATAAGTTTAGAGAGAATTGGACACCATTGATAAAAGCAACCTTTGATGGTTATATTATAAATTGGGCAACCATTCTTTCCGATAATTTGATAAGAATCATCACAACCTATAGGGAAAATTGAAATGTTACAACCAATACAACCCCTCCTTTTTACACGATCTCTTATATCATGGATGCAGTCTATTTTTCTTTTGAATTTACCTACTTTGGATGGAAATGGACCGAAGAAGTAGTAACCCCCATCTTTGCCTAGTTATATTTCTTGTGGGAATCAAAATACTACTATCATATTTTCAAAATCTGCAATGAAATAATGTTTCCTATCTACCAAGTCATTTTTGAAATCAAAATCCCTAAAATTACCCCTAAAGCTAATAAAAGTTTTAAGTGTATAGGTAGGTGGTTTGGTGAGGAGTAATTTACATACATTCATGTTTTTGGAAGCTATGCCCCTCCACATGTCCTACCTCTGTACATAATAGACAAATTATTGGCCAAAGAGATTTCCTATCAAACAGTTGGCAACGGTTTGACAAAAGTCTTGAAAGATGCCAAAAGACCATTTGGACAACTTTCCCTTTTTCGTGTGGCTCATACGCACTAAACAATTTAAATCATGCATGTCTTGAAATTGAATGTTATAACCATTTAATTTCCCAGTTTTTCCCAATAGAAATTATGATTCTTATTATGTTGCTAGAGAAATAACAAATCAGGTCAAGCTTCGAGAATTTCCAAGCGAGCCTGATAGGTTTGATGATGTGTTGGAGAAAATTTATGAATTTTCCATAGTTTAGTAAATATCAGAGGAAAGACTCAGTCCTGAAGACCTGTTAAATTTTAAAGAGTATCGAGAAAAAATAAATGCTCATCTTCCAGAATATTTGTTCCAAAGACCAACACCAGAAATAGAATAGATTGCAGTTTCAACATCTTCATCTCAGGTGCCAATTGCAGAGACATGAATTGTAAATATTGAGAAAGATGAAAAACTCACCCAACACTAGGAAGAGTTTCAAAAGGTACTATCTGTAGCTGATACTCCGACCACTCATGATACTTTTCAGTTAGATACCGCATTTATTTTTGGCACTACAAACTTAGTAGCTTCTAGAGTGGAGCCATGTGTACAACAAATTTATACTGATAAGGATAATTCGAAGAGTCTAGAAGAAATAAAAGAAACCTCATTCATTGCAAAAGTTCCTAAAAAAGGTTTTGAGAAAAGTGAAATCCAAAGACAGAGTGGTATAGAAGAGAATAGAGAATCTACATCTACCAAAGACATGGAAATCATTCCAACTTTCCCCATTGTTGAAATAATCCTCAACACTGAGGAAATACCTCCATTAGACATATTATATAGTCCAAAACATAAATATGTCATGACTAGATCAAGGAAGAGGCGAAGGATGGAGAAATATCTAGAACTAACTCCAAATGTAACATCGATACAAGTCATTTGGAAAGAGAATCAATAGGACCGGATGAAGAACTTCATAAAATCTCTCAATTTTCAGGTACTTACGTGAATGCATCCATTCATAAAGAAGTAGAAATTCAATCATTAATCAGAGAAAAGGATGAGAAAATTTCTCAAATGGAGCAAGTTTTCCTAAATGAAAAGAAAAATATTGAGCAAGATCTGCAATCAAATATCACTAATCTTCAACAAGAGTTTGAGGGTCTTAAACTCAAAATTATAAGAAAACTTAAAGAAAAGGATCAACCATTTCATCAGTTACAACAGAGAATTGAGAAGTTCCAGGAAAATCCTGAAATCATGAAGTCAAGAAGGAAGTAGTAGAGTTGGAGACATTACTGTCAAACCAAGAAACAATTTTCTATCGCAAGCTAAACCAAATTCAAGACCTAGCTAAGACCAATGATCTAATAGTCACTTAGATATCTCATCTAAGGACTTATTATGATGATATTGATGATACAATGTCTATGTATATAGATTGGCAAGACACTGCATAGGGTAGAGAAGCCAATCTCCCTCGCCTTGAAGAATCAATCAAAGACATAATATTTGGAGACTAGGACATAAAAATGAAAAGTGATGAATTAGCTATTATGAGAGCTAAGAATCTATCTTCTAGCATTTATGAATACATAAAAGATTCTATTTTGTAAACCAACCTAATTCAGGATTTTCCAAAAGACACTTTTCCAGATATCAAATTCTTAAGGCAATCTTGGCAAGACACATCAAGAAGAAAATTTATTGACATTCAAAGTCTGAAAAAATCAAATATGGAAAGTTACTGGTACTTGTTGATTAAACCTCATAGCCAATGGCTAATGTTGAGTTGTCTCTCCAATGCAACAACTCAAATTCTTCCAGAATTTAAGGATGCGGTATTCACGGGGCAGATGCGAATGCAACCAATTCATCCCCCCCTAGCTTGAGCCTATACTGAAAGCGTGCGAGCTTAAGGATCAGTTAGAGAATGAATTTGGGAAACAATCATGAGACTCTTCCAGCTGATGCAATTTATTTTCCTAGTTTTTAGTTATATAGTTTTAGAGTAATATTTTTAGAGACTTCTTTCACAAGTATTTTATTTTTGTAATATTAATTAGTTTTAAACCTCTTTCATGAATTTATAAAGGGGTATATAATTTTGAGAAGAAATCTTTTGGAACTCACACTATTGTTGAAACATAAGTTATCTAATTGGAAATCTCAGCCTTGAAGCTATCTTTTTCAGATCTAAAGCTATGGTGCATCAGGTACTATTATTTGTGTATTAATTGTTTTATGTTTCTAAGATTTATAGCAAAATTGTTTCTGTCTACTTGTTTCATTCTGATAAGCATTGAAGTGATATATGTTCTTATTACTATTTATATAATATATTGAACAATATGCTGTTAGATGTGAAACTAATAATTTTTTTATGTGATTGATGTTCTTCATCAGTTAAATTGATTAAATTGATTTAGTTTCTTACATGCACTCATATTCATTAAGTATGCAATGATATATATTGTTTCATGCTTGTGAAACGTTTCTCTATAATCATATAAAAGAGTCCAATCCTGGGAAGTAGTTAGAATTAGTTGTAATTTATGTTATCATTAGAAATAAATCACCCCGTTTGTGTTGATTCTATTCCCTTTTTCTATTCATATGAACTCTCTTTATACTAGAAACTGGTCCCTATATCCCCAGTCAGACCCACCATTTCAACGGAAAAGGAGTTGTTTTAAGCTCCCAACCGGGTGGAATCCCCACTATTGAGGCATCCACCTTCCAACCTTCAACATTTTTTGTGCTAGAAGGAGGGCCATCCAAATATGTATGGCATATAAGGTGAAAGCTCAATAAAAAATCCATCATAAGAGTTAATCACCCTCCAAAGCTCCTATAGCTTCTAGATCTCATTCATGATCTCCAAGTCAAAGGTCTAAAGTTGTAGAGCCACCTCTCTCATCTCCTTAAGTATTACCACGTATATATTATTTAGATTATATTCTCGAATCTCCTAAAGTTCAGTCTTTGATTGAGAAATTGGAACAAATAACCATATCTCCAAAAAAAATAATTGTTAGCCTAAAACTTCTGAAGAAATTCTTACATCCCTATTCTGAGGTATTGGTGTATTAACTCGATCACGAAGTGTAAAACTTGGGAAAAATCATTTTGAGTTTCCTATTCATTCACATCACATAAAATCTACTACATCAACATCTCAATCAGATATCAGTGAGATCACATCATCTTCACCTCCATTTACTTCTACATTATCCTCTTCTCAACCCATATCTTCTTACATATCGATCTCTACTCAAACAATTAGTGATACTATAAGTAGTAATAGTACAATAGTAAGTTCTTCTCCATCCACATCCGCTTCTGGACTTGCTATATAATACTCACAAAAAAAAAAGGAAAGTAATGGATAACTTACGACGGGCTAATCCTAACGCTGTTCAAATGGAAAATCTAAATCCTCTCCCAATGTATCCATAAAAATGGTTACCTAAATATAACCCTAATGATGGTCTTCCCGCTGAGGAACATCTCAATATTTTATGTTGGCCATAAATCTCAACGGTGTTGTACATGAAGATGTTATAGTCAGATTGTTTCCATATACCTTCCAGGGATCTGTAGGACTGGTATTTTTCTCTCCCATCAGGCTCAATAGGAAATTGGAATACCTTCCAAGAACAATTTCTTGCCAAATTTGGTGATGATAGAACAATTGCATCATTGGTCAATGATATTTATAATACAAAAGCCAATTCAAGGGAGAATATCAAGGAATTAAACTCTAGATTTAATAAGTTATTGAACAAAATCCTAGCCTCCTCTAAGCCTACACTGAATGTACAAATAGAGTGGTACATGACTTCCATTCCCTCTAATATAGAAATTTTTGTAGATAGAGCCAATAAGGCTACCCTTGTAGAAAACATGAAAGAAGCTTTGTCTGTTGAAAGAAGAATTGTTTCTTTAGAAAAGAAAACAAAGGTAGAAGATAAAAAATAAAAAAGGTAACATTCAAAGACAAGTCAAAGAAGAAAACACATAAATATCCTTTTTATCTTGAAGGATTTCAAAAGGTTCTCAAAACCATGTCCAACTAAATGTTCGAAATTAAGAAATAAATTGTTGAAACCTCTTCCAAGAAACCCTTTAGATCATTTACAAAAAATCAATCGTCTATCTCTCAACCTCCCAATGTTATTTCTAATGCAGAATATGACCAAGAAGAAGAAGAAGAGGAAACAATAGCTTCTGTCGATGAATCCCAAGAAGAAGAAGTGGACGAACTACATAGATTATGGATTTTGTTTTAGCCTCCTTTTATGAAGAATCAGAAGCCGAAGCCAAGCCACTTAGCATAAGAAGTAAAAATTCTATAGAACCAACACAAATAACACAAAAAAAGAAAAATCCAATTTCTATTGCTAGAGAAAATCCTGTCAACAAAAAACCTCCAGTCAAATCATCTCAATAGGTCACATCCGATTCTCAGCCAATAAAATCTACATCCAATACTTATTATAAAACTTTAGTAGTATCTGATACTATTGAATGTAACATAATTGCGGATATTAAGAAGATTAAATCCAATATTTCTCTCCATGAAATTAGAAAATTAAAGCAACAACATAAAATTTTATTAAAAGAGATGAATGTAGCCAGAACATATTCTATTCCTACAACTGTTATAGCTAAAGATGCTAATGGAATGTGAAAACCCCCTATTAACCATTCCAATAAAGTTAATGCTTCATATTATATTTTTATTGGTGATAAATCTAATTCCCATACACCTCATTTTCTCTTAACCTATGAAATATACAATAATAATGTTCATAACTGTTTGATTGATTTTGGGGCCTCATCCAATATAATTCCATATTCAATCTGTGAGAAATTAAATATCACGCCCCAGAAGTCATCAATTAATATAGTTCAATTGGATAGAATAAAGGTCAAGGTCTTAGGAGAGATAAATTCAGTAAGTATTATATTGTCATCAAACTCAAAATTCGCTCAAATCATCGATATACTGATTGCAGACATTATTGAATTTTGAGGTTTAGTTCTTAGCAGAGATTGGTATGAAAAATTACATGGATATTTTGAAATAGATTGGTCTCAAATTTGGCTTCCATATAATGGAAAGCCTAATCAAATTATATTTGACCGTGAAAAACATATGAAGTATTGAGTTACAAATCTTGGGGAAGAAAATGAGCCTATAGAATTTAAAAACAATATTTTGGGCAATTACTCTATAGAATCATTTTTAGGGAATTTTAATGCACAAAGATCACCTTTTCTAATCAAATCTGTTAGTTCACAAGTAGAAAATTACTCCCAGAATGATTCCATTAGATTCTTCAATTTTGAAGAAGAAACTGTAGTCCAACCTCCATTTTGGAAAATTTATTTCGATGGATCAAGATTCAATGATGGTGCAGGAGTAGGATGTGTACTTATTAGCTCAAAATACAAAAAAAGCATGCTAGCATGTAGGTTATAATTTAAATGCACTAATAATATTGCTGAATACGAGGCATTGGTTCAAGGCCTCCATAAAGCAATTAGTCTTGATATAAAATATATTCAAGTTTTTGGGGATTTAGAGATTGTTGTAAGACAAGTATGAAATACCATTCATTGTCTCTCAATTCACTTGAAACATTACCAATCATTGGTTCAAGACCTTACATCTCATTTTATAACATTCAATATCTCTCCTATTCCTAGATTACAAAATGCCAATTCTGACCTTTTAGCTAATGTTGCTTCCAAGCTTATTCCACCAGAGGATTTTAGTCCTGAAAAATTCTCTATTTAATTAATTTTTCTACCATCTATACCAGATAATTTTACTATTTGGCGATTTTTTAATGATGACAGTGATATCTTAAGTTTTATTACTTCCGAGAAATCATATGATTATCAAATTATGGATGAAGATGAACATGATAATCAGATCAAACAACAAAATGCTAAAAAACGTTTACCAAAACTTGTGGTTAAGCTTGAAGATTTATATGATTTGAAAGATATATTCAAGAAAGTCAACAATTACAAATTGCAGAGTTCTACTCTAAAGTTTGAATTAGTCAACTTAGGATCTAATGATTTACATCAAGATATAAATTTAGGGCTTAGCCTTTCATTTGAAGAAAGGAATGCATTCATTTCATTATTGAAGTGGTACAAAGATATTTTTGCATGGTTTACCAAGATCTTAAAACTTATGACCCTTCTATCATTCAACATACTATTCCTATGATGCCCAAAGTTAAACTTGTCCAACAAAAGCTCAAGAAAATTCATCCAAACTTGGAAACACAAATAACAAATGAGTTAAACAAACTATTGAAAGGCAAGATCATTTTTCCTATTAGACATTTGAAATGGGTCTCTGATTTAGTCCCTGTTAGGAAAAAGAATGGAGATATTTGAATTTGTATTGACTTTAGGAACTTGAATAAAGTATGTCAAAAGAACAATTTTCCTTTACCATCAATGGAACAAGTTTTATAATTAGTATCAGGTTCTGAGTTAATGTCTTTTCTAGATGGATTTTCAGGATATAACCAAATTTTGGTTCATCATGAAGATCATTTGAAAACTACATTATGAAAAAAATGGGGAACTTACACATACCAAAAGATTCCCTTCAGACTAATGAATGCGGGAGCCACATTTCAAAGAGCCATGGATATTGCATTCAAAGGATTTATAAATAAAACGACGGTAGTGTATCTCGATGATATAACCATATACTCGAAAGAGAAAAACAATCACTTGCATGACTTTAAAAAAATATTCAAAAGATGCAAGAGATTTGGAATTTCTCTTAACTCGAAGAAGTCAGTTTTTTCCTTAAGAAAAGGAAAAATATTAGGTTTTATTGTCTCAAAGAATGGAATTTTTATCGATCCGTACAAGATTAAAACAATTTCAGAAATTCCACTACCCCATAACAAAAAGTCAATGCAATCCTTTTTAGGGAAGATATACTTTGTCAAACGATTAGTTCCAGATTTTTCACATATTGTTCTTCCATTGCAAAAGATGATCACAAAAGATACATTGTTTAAATGGGAAGAAGAAGAAAAGGAAACATTCCAAATTATCAAACAAGCAATTGCTGATGCCCCTTCTCTTTCAAATCCCAAATTTTCCAATAATTTCATTCTATATACTTTTGCTTCTAATCTATCATATGCAATAATTTTAACTCAACCAGAAGATAAAAAACTCGAAACACCAATTTCTTTTTTCAGTTCTAATTTTCAAGGAGCTGAATTGAACTACATAGGAGTCGAAAAATAGGCATTTGCAGTTTATAAAGCTGTTAAGAATTTTTGACACTTTCTTTTAAAATCTCAGGTCAAAGTGATAGTTCCTTTCTCATCAATCAGACAAATACTTATTCAAAAGGAACTAGGAGAAAAGATGGCCAATTGGGTAACAACAATGCAAGAATACGACTTAGAAATAAGACCTGCTGAAATTGTAACAGGTCAAGGTTTTTGTAGGTTGATTACAAGAATGAATGACACATCACCGGATGAGTTAACAACTAGTATTGAACAATTTACAAAGGTACTCACGGTTGACCCTCAATCTAAATACACTGATTTCATATTTTATTTAAAGAATGATTATGCTCCACTTAACTTGGATTTTAAAAGAAAACGAGCATTAAGATTGAAAGCTAATCAATATCAGTTAGTCAATGATGTGTTATTTAAAAAAAATTATGACTCTGTTTTGCTGAGATGCTTAGAGAAAACTGAAATACCTAATGTGCTCTAGGAAATTCATAATGGACCAGTAGGTGGACACTTTGGTGGAGACACTACAAATCATAAAATTTTACATGCGGGATATTATTGGCCAACCATATTCAAATATGCACATAGCTATGTCAGAAGTGGAAATTTTTTTAAACCACAACAGGAAGACAAAGAAAAGCATCGATGCCACTGCAACCAATCAATATGGAACAACCTTTCGAAAAATGGGGACTTGAAATAATAGGTGAGATCGTTCCTCATTCTTCTAAACAACACAAATATATATTGATTGCCACAGATTATTTTACGAAGTGGGTAGAAGCAATACCTCTTAAGACTGCCAACTCCGAAAAAATTATTGAGTTTATTGATCAATTCATCATTACAAGGTTTGGTGTTCCTAATGCTCTCATATTTGAAAATGCTTCTTATTTTTATGGAAATGCCATGACTGAGTTTTCTTTGAAAAGAGGGTTTAAATTAAAGTATTATGCAAATTATTATCCTCAAGGAAATGCTCTAGTAGAATCAACAAACAAAAACCTCATAAGAATAATTCAATGAACCATCAATAAAAATAAGAAGAATTGGCACAAAGCCCTAATCTTTGCATTATGGGAAGATATGATAACTAAAAAAGCTTCAATGAGAACTTCTCCTTTTCGATTGGTATATGGAAAAGAGGCAGTTTTACCTTTAAATATAGATATCCCGTCAACAACCCTAGTTCAATTTAATAATGAACAACCTTTCTCTTCATTACAATTAAGAATGTCTCAAATAATTAAAATGGAAGAAGAAAGAGAAAAGGCTAAAATGGTACATAGTCATCATCAACAGTTGGTCAAAACTTCGTTTGATTCAAATACAATCAATAATAAACATTTTGAGATTGGAGATTTAGTATTGAAATGGGACAAAGTGCATGAGGATAAAGGAAAACATACTAAATTTCAAAAACTATGCTTTGGCCCTTTTCAAATAGTCGAAAAAGTAGGCCCATCAACTTTCATTTTTCAAGATTTACAAGGGAAGAAGGAAACTCTTCCTGTTAATGGAATTATCCTTAAAAAATATTTTTCTTAAAGAACAACAATTGTTTTGTATAAATATGTATATAGGTTAATTCAAATAATTTAAGTTTTTGCAATATTACACAAAAGGTGAAGCACTTCGTATTTCGTAAAGAACATGAAAGTGTTAATCCTTAGAGATATAAACAAGGAAATAAAACATAAATTGAATTCTCTATTTATTTAGAGAATTTTGATTTAAATAACCATTAGAAAGAATAATTATTCTAACCCATGTGATTTGAAAAATTATTTTGACATGAATCAAGTTCAAAATGTTAATTTTACAAAGTGAGAGATTTTATTGAAGTATTAGCATCTTTTACTCAAATGGTTACCCAAAAGCTCATAAAGAGAAAAATTGCAACCTCCCCATTAATTTATATATTAGATATTTTTCAGAGTGTAATTCAAAAATATAAAAAAGTTTAAAGTTGAGAGATCTCATCACGAGTCGACTCATCATGTTCATAGGAAACTAATAAATTTGACATTATCAACTGCCTAAAAAACCAAGATAGTGGTTCATGGTGTAAAAACATTGAGACAAGGGATCTCATCACGAGTCAGCTTGTTCAAAATTATTATATTCAGTGAATGAAATTATCATTTTTGGCTTCCAAACCAGGATAATGATTTTAAAGTGGAAAAAAAGGAAAAATATTCTAAAAATAAAATAAGTAATCACATTACCTCTAGAGATACCTATTATGTTATGAATGGGATACTGGTTCATTTTTTGTTAAATAGTAACCCTGTTGAGGCTATGAACTCCTAATGGAAGCAATGAATATACTAGTGACTAATAAGTTTATCTAATAGCCAAGATTCAAATAAAATTCTACTTATCTTTTCAACTTATTAAGGTTGATTCATTTAAAGAGAAATTTCATTTTCAAAAGTATGGGTGAATTTTTTCAAGTAAAACCAGGTTATTCAAATTAAAATTTATCTATATCAAAAAACATATTTCAATTACTTATAAATTTCCTAAAAAAATGTCTTTGAGTATTACTATTTGTTAGAGATTCTAGATTCATCCAGTGTGTCGCCAATTGTTGTAGTATTACAACAACTCCCCATTATCCAAGAAAGTAACTTAGAAAGAATAACAGTGACCCTTTAAAATTTTAGAATTAATATTCAATCTTTAAAGACAAAACCCAAGTCAGGATTTTATTAGGTTAAATTTTAATTTTCTTTTAAAAATAAGAAAATCACTAAAAACTGCTTAAAAGAAAAACTTCAAAAAAAAAGCATATAGCAGGACATTATACTGAAACATCGAAGTTGTGAAAAAGTGAATTGTGAAATGCTGAGTTGCGAAGTAGCGAATTGCCTAAGTGTCAAAACATCGAAACAACAAAAGTGTGAAGTGGCGAATTCTCGAAATTCTGAAACATTGAAATATTTTATCTAATAGATACCGATATCACATCCCGTCAGTTGGCATACACTGATATCGCATTCTGTCTAAAAACATCGCACAATTGCAATTTCACATTTCGCATTTTGCGGATTTCTTGAATCACTAAAGCATGTCGACTATCAAATCGCGATGAAACATATCGATATAATGCCATTTGTTAGAATCACATGGACCTTTACTTTTGAATTTAGTGTTCATTCATGCGTGTTTGTAATCTCAAGGTTTTCAACTAATTTTAGTTTCAGAATTAAATACGAAAAGATTCCCCATTACCCATGAATTCAATTGATAAGATTGTTAACATCATTTCAAAGTGATTTGGGTTTATCATCTCTGGTTTCGTTTGAATAGGATAATTCTAAAACACAAGGCATAAACGGATGTCACGATTGATTAAAGCACAAAGGAAATCTGCCACCCTGCCACAATCAGTCATGCAACAAGATGAGAATAATGAAATGGATCCCTTAATCACGGAAATCACATGCAATCCAAACACTAGTTCTTTAGGTTGGGAAGGGATTTAAAAACTCTTCAAGAATGATAATCCTCAAGTAATTCCAGACAGAAAATCCATATATGATGATGCTTCTTCCAATGATTCAAAATCCTGGACAGATGCGGCTAACTCTTTTCTTCATAGAATTGCTGCTCGTCCAAAAATGCTTCCATGCACTGACTTAGTGAGATGGGTGTTAGAAAATGTAGATATGAGGCATAGACAGTTTGTTACCAATAAAAAAACTGTCATTGGTTCCCTCAGGACAACAAATTTAAGGAAGATGTATAAATTACCAGAACCTCAGAAGAAATATGAGTCACAATTCGTTTAGAAGTTGATGCAAGAGAACAAAAATCTTGCAGCAATAATAAAAGAGTGGAGAAATTACCCTAACCGACATAAGCATGACGACAAGGGTATGTATTCAGTTGCTTCTCTTAAAATTCCTTACTCTCAAATAGCTGCAGTTATATGTTGCCTGTTTAGGTTTGTAAATACCAATAAGTTTAGAGAGAATTGGACAACCTAGAAGCATTCTCTGATGGGTATATTATAAATTGGGCAACCATTCTTTCCGATAACTTGATAAGACTCATCAAAGCCTATAGGGAAAATCGAAATGTTACAACCAATATAACCCCTCCTTTTTACATGAGCTCTTATATCATGGATGCAGTCTGTTTTTCTTTTGAATTTCCCTCCTTTGGATGGAAAAGGAATGAAGATGTAGTAACCCCCATATTTGTCCAGTTAGATTTCTTATGGGGATCAAAATAATACTCTCATATTTTGAAAATATTCAATGAAATAATGCTCCCTGTCTACCAAGTCATTTTTGAAATCAAAATCCTAGAATTACCCCTGAAGCTGATAAAAGCCTTAAGTGTATAGGTAGGTGGTTTGGTGAGGAGTATTTTACATACATCTGTGTTTTTGGAAGCTATGCCCCTCCACATGTCCTACCTATGTACATACCAGAAAAATTATTGGCCAAAGAGATTGCCTATCAAATAGTTGGCAACAGTTTGACAAAAGTCTTGAAAGATGCCAAAAGAACATTTGGACAACTTTCCCTTTTTCATGTGGCTCATATGCACTAAAAAATTTCAAGCATACCTGTCTTGAAATTAATCATTTAAAACCGTTTAATTTCCCAGTTTTTCCCAATAGAAATTATGATTCTTATGGTTTTCCTAGAGAAATAACAAATCCGGTTAAGCTTTGAAAATTTCCAAGCCAACTTGATAGGTTTGATGATGTGTTCGAGTCAATTTCCAAATTTTCCAGAGTTCAACAAATATTAGCGGAAAAACTCAGTCCTAGACACCTATTAAAGTTTAAAGAGTATCGAGAACAAAGAAATGCTCATCTGCCAGAATATTTGTTCCAAATACCAACACCAGAAATAGAACATATTATAGTTTCAATGTCTTCATCTCAGGTACCAATTGCAGGGACATGAATTGCAAATATTGAGCAAGATGAAAAACTCACCCAAGACTGGAAAGAGTTTTAGAATGTACTATCTGCAGCTGATACTACGACCACCCATGATACTATTCAGTTAGATACCACGCTTATTTTTGGCACTACAGACTCAGTGACTTCTATAGTGGAGCCAGGTGTAAAAAACATTTCTACTGATAAAGATATTTCGAAAAAGTCTAGAAGAAAGATAAGAAACCTCATTCACTGCAGAGGTTCCTAAAAAATGTTTTGAGCAAAATGAAAGCCAAAGACACAGTGATATAGAAGAGAATAGAGAAGCTGTATTTTCCAAAGACATGGAAATCATCCCAGCTTTCCCCATTGTTGAAATAATCCTAAACACTGAGGAAGTATCTCTGTTGGACATATTATATAGTCCAAAACATAAATCTGTCATGACCAGATCAAGGAAGAGGTGAAGGATGGAGAAATATCCAGAACTAACTCCAAATGTAACACCAATACAAGTCCTCTGGAAAGAGACTCAATTAGCTCAGGAGGAAGAACTTCATAAATTGTCTCAATTTGCAAGTGCCATTAGGGGAGTTTTGAGGTCTAAAATGGGCCTCCTAAGGAAATAATAAGATAATAGCTAAACCAATAAAATAATATTTATGAACTTGCAATTCACTTTTTGCACCACAATCCATGTAACCATAGTTAAATTCAATTCAAAAGTTGTATGAAAATAAAATTAATAAACAAATTGTATTGATGTAACTATAAATAAGAATGAG
Organism: Pinus albicaulis; assembly: GCA_034641835.2. NCBI lineage: Eukaryota > Viridiplantae > Streptophyta > Pinopsida > Pinales > Pinaceae > Pinus > Pinus albicaulis. The sequence continues at coordinate 55,771,100 of CM076580.1, read as the reverse complement.
ATTTTCAAGAAAAAGTCAGTATCATTGAACAACTAATGCATTTGTCCTTTGTACTTAAATAACTTAAAATAAAATATAAAAATAAATTTATTAATTCTTAATTATTAAAATTTATATTATCTAAATTGTATAATAACATGTAATTAATATACTATATAAAAATAATACAATATAATATAATAAATGTATAGGGATATGCATTGTTTCTTTCAAGAAATATGAAATGACAATAATATATTTTTATTCAAAAAGTGTGAAATGAAATTTATTATGAGTAATTTACTTTGACTTTAAAAGTACTTAGAGCACTACCATGGTTAACCATGAGTTTTTATCCACCATTGAGAATGTGACAAGTAAGTTCCTTTAACTCAATCAGTGCCACCTCAACCATTAGGGATGATGTCATCCCCTAAAATGTGATTAGTTCTCATAAAGTGAATTTTGATTGTACATTTTCCTTAGGAGGCCTATTTTAGACCTCAAAATTCCCCTAATGTTACGTGAATGTAACCATTCATAAAGCAATATAAATTAAATCATTAATCAGAGAAGGGGATCAAAAAACTGCTCAAATGGAGCAAGTTTTCCTGAATGAAAAACAAAAGATTGAGCAAGAGCTACAATCAAATATCACTAATATTCAACAAGAGTTTGAGGGTCTTAAACTCAAAATTGGGAACAAAGTTAAAGAAAAGGATCAAATCATTCATAAGTTACAACAGAGAATTGAGAAGTTCTAGGAAAATATCAAAATCAATGAAGTCAAGAAGGAAGTAGCAGAGTTTGGACATTACTATCAAAACAAAAAACAATTTTATATCATGAGCTAAACCAAATTCAAGAGCTAGCTAAAACCATTGATCTATTAGTCACTCAGATATCTGATCTAAGGAATTATTACGATGAGATTGATGATAAAGAGTCTAAGTATATAGATTGGTGAGACACTGCACAGGGTAGAGCGACCGATCTCCCTTGTCTTGAAGAATCAATCAAAGACATAGTATTTGGAGACTGGGACATAAAAATGAAAAGTGAAAAATTAGCTATTATCATAGCTAAGAATCTATCTTCCAACATTTTTGAATACATAAACTATTATCTTTTGTAAGCTAGCCTAATTCATGATTTTCCAAAAGACACTTTTCCAGATATCAAATTCCTAAGGAAATCTTGGCAAGAAACATCAAGAAGAAAAGTTCTTGACATTCAAAGCCTAACAAAATCAAATTTGGAAAGTTATTGGTACTTGTTGATTAAACCTCATAGCCAATGGCTATTGTTAAGGCATCTCTCCAATGCAACAACTCAAATTATTCAAGCATTTAAGGATGCAGTATTCACGGGGCAGATGCGAATGTGACCAATTCATCCCCCACAGCTTGAACCTATGGTGAAAGTGTGCCAGATCAAGGATCAGTTAGAGAATGAATATGGGAAACAATCATGAGACTGTTCCAGTTGATGAAATTTATTTTCCTAGTTTTTAGTTATGTAGTTTTAGAGTAATATTTTTAGAGACTTCTTTCAAAAGTCTTCTATTTTTGTAATGTTAATTAGTATTTAAACCCCTTTCATGAATTTAGAAAGGGGTCCAGAATTTTGAGAAGACAACTTTTGGAACTCACACTATTGTTAATACATAAGTTATCTATTGGAAATTTGAGCCTTGAAGCTATCTTTTTGAGATCTAAAGTTATGATGCATCGAGTACTATTATCTATGTATTAATTGTTTTATGTTTCTGAGATTTATAGAAAACTTATTTCTGTCTACTTGTTTCATTTTGATAAGCATTGAAGTGATATATGTTCTTATTACTATTGATATAATATATTGAACACTATGCTGTTAGATGTGAAACTAAGAAGTCTTTTATGTGAATGCTATTCTTCATCAACTACATTCATTAAATTGATTTAGTTTCTTACATGCGCTCATATTCATTAAGTATGAAATGATCTATATTGTTTCATGCTTGTAAAAATTTTCTCTATAACAATATAAAAGAGTCCAATCCTGGGAAGTAGTTAGATTTAGTTGTAAGTTATGTTATTATTAGAAATAAATCACCCCGTTTCGGTTGATTCTATTCCCTTTTGTTATTCATATAAAATCTCTTTATATGGGAAACTGGTCCCTATATCCCCAGTCGGACCCACTATTTCAATGGAAAAGGAGTTGTTTTAAGCTCCTGACCGGGTGGAATCCCCAATGTTGAGGCAACCACCTTCTATCCTTCAACACACTAGAAAGTTAAAAAAGTGAAAAAGCTAGTGTTATGAAAAGGAGAATTTAAAAATCTAGTGCTAGGAATGAAGGAAATTGGAAAACCTACTGCTACGAGGGAGGGAAAAATGAAATCCTAGTAGTAGAAACTTGAACAAATGAGAAACACAGCGCACCAATGAGGAGAGTAGGTTAGTTTGGAGAGAGAGAGAGAGAGATCATTGATGAATGAGAAAACTACCTAGCATAAATATTAATTTCAAACTACCATAATTATTAATTCCAAACTACCTAGCATAAATATTAATTTCAAACTACCTAGCATGAATATTCATAAACAAATGTAAATATTAATTGCAAATTAACTACCTAGAACTCATCATGTTATTTTTTCTCAATGCATAAAACAAAAAATGAATATTTTGGAAGATTTTCACTTGCGAAATTGACTATATATTTGAACTAAGTAAAGACCAAGTCTCTTATGGCATGTATAAGAAATATAGATAACAAGTATCTTATGGTATAATGGATGATAATGAATAAGTAATTACTATTGGATGATATTCATTTCCACCTTCAACATGTCCATAATTTCTACAATGATTTTTAGTTGTTGTTATTAAAATTCTCCTTACTTTCAAGCCCTTGCACTTTTTACAATGGCAATAGCATTTTCTATCCTCCGAAGGCCCCGATGTCGATCCCACGTCTCCTAATTGGCCCAGTACTTGAGGAACATTATCTCACATTTTTCCTCACCAAATAGCTTTTAGTGATGATTATCAATCAAAATTAATAACCTCAAAATAGGCCTATAACATTTCAAAAGCATGGGATGTATAAAAAGAGTGTGGAACTTGTAAATAGGTATTCATCCCTATATATATATATATATATATAAATCAATTCCCCGTTAGATAAATGTTGCACAATGGTAAAATTTCATTAATGTCGAAATTTGGCTAGTAAAATTCCATTAATTCAGATCGTTGAATATTCAAATCTATGTAATTAGCGTCGGATATTTGACGATCGCTGGGATTAAAAAAAAAACAAAAAAATACATTAAAATTCCGACGACGGTTCTGATTTTATCAGTTTGTCAAATTCCACCGTCAGATTTTAACCCGAAATGTGGTCGTGATTCATGGTAGCTTGTAAGGTTTTTGGATCATTAGTTAACCTAAAAGGAATTACCTTATATTCATAATGACCTCCATGAGTTAGAAAATCAATCTTCGCTATGTCCTATAATATTTATTTTGATTGGGTAGTATCCGGTTCTCAAGTCCAATTTTGAAAAATATATGGCTTCATGAAGTTCATCTAAAATTTTGTTTATGAAGGGAATAGGGAACTTGTTCTTAATTGTTATCTTGTTCAATCCTCTATAATCTACACATAGCCTAAATAATCCATCCTTCTTTCCGACTAGAACTACTGAAGCAACATAAGGGCTTCTACATTTTGTAATGATACCACACTTTAAAATATTTTGAATTAATATTTCAATTTCAGTTTTTTGATGATGTAGATATCTATATGGCTTGATGTTGACAAGGTTTTATACCGACTTGACTTCGATTATGTGTTCAATTTCTCTTTCATGTGCCATATGTAGTGGAAGATCTTGGGATACCTTTTTGTGCTTTTAAATTAACTGTTGGATTTTAGGTGGTTCTTTGCTAATCAATTTTAAAACCAACATTTCCATTTGATGACACTACACTATATATGATGGTGCTCCTTTTAGAATCAACTTCATCATCTGGTAGGATGATACATTTTGATTCCAAAGTGGTTGAAAACCATATACCTTATATTTCTTCCCTTCCCATCTAAACTTAATAAATTACTTTTGATGGTTGGCAGAGTAAGTGCCTAAGGTTTGCAACCATTGGATACCTAGGACCACATCCACTCCTCCAAGAAATACCATGTATAATGGGCATTCTAGATTGTAGTCTTGAATTTGAAATTTGACCTTTGGGCATTTTCCTATTTTTTTCGATTTTATTTCCATTTTCTACCACTAATTTCATATTAGGCTTTGGATATGTGAAAATTCTAAGCCTTTTTGCAAGATTTGATTCGTGCTTCCCATATATATTAGAACCATTACATTATTCTTTTTAATATGCCCTTTTAACTTCAAGGTTTGGGGTTGAGATATTCCTGCCTATCATGGATGATAACGATACTTGCGGAATATTTTCGTTATCTACTTCTGGGGAAAATTGTTGAGAATCCTCAACTTCTTATATTTCTGATTATTTAATATCTGAATCATTGGTTGATTCACATTTATACAAGTTCTTGGTATCCTTCCTTTAACACATTTGTGTCTGGAATCCCATTTTTCGCCACAACATTTGAATTTACATTCTTTCATCTTTTGCATCTCTATATTAGATTTTCTTCCTCCACGTAGTTGTGGTTTAATGTACCTTGTATTCTCCATGTCATAAGTTTGGGGAAACCTTTGTCTCGAATTTAATATTTCAACTTTTGGTAGTTGAATTATTTTCATTTTTTTTCTTGCGGTTTTTGCTTTTTGTTTTTCTTCTTCAAGAGATGTGATTTCATGGAGCCCAAACTCATTCTAGAGGTATGGTTTAATTCTAGTGGGGTATGATTGAATAAGATTTTTTTTTGATATTCCAAGTACTTGTGTAGCTAAAGTCTCCCATTCTCTAGTATATTTGTCCACATTTTCTTTTTGTATTATCTTGGTGAGTGTTCTAAATAAATTTTATTCTTTGACAACTTGGAACATTTTAAAGAAAGCATATTTGAATTGCATCCAAATGATAACATGTGATGATTTCTTCAACCACATATACCAATTGTTGGAAAGTGTAACTAGTTTCGGTCTTCATATTGACTATGTAATTATTTATTTATGTAATGAAGAAGACAAATATAATAAAATTTATTTTTGTTATGCTTGCTTCATGGGTTTCATGAGCAAGGTTTTTATTATAGGTCAAAAGGCTTCTTCTTGATGTCTTTTATGGATTTTTCATCTTGTCATAAATGTACTAATTAAGAGTCATGTATATGAAGAGTCTAGTCAAAGGAATATGCCTCAAGACCTTGTCATATAACCGTGAAAAAAATGGCTCAAGAATGATGCTAAAAAAAACCCTCAAGACAACCTCCTTAATGCTGGAAGACAAGCTCTTCAAGTTGGTCTATGAGCTGTGATCATGTTGACCTACCCTTAGTTAGTAAAGTCAACCTAAATCCTGAAATAAGAACTCTATATAAAGGAATTTCTACGGCTCATTTGAATGGACAAATTTCGAACAAGTCTAAAGAAGATATGCGAGTATAGGTCTGCAGGTTTGGTATGAAGAAGGGAACCTGTTCAACGAAGACAGAGAAGATATTTTTGGTATAAGTATCTCGGTTAAGTTCTATGAAAGAGTGAGAATAAAAGGACTGTAAATGGTAGACAGAAGGGCATCCTAAGTGAGAAACATGTCTCCTATACAATGCAAAAGAGGATAACTATACAATGCGGAAGAAGGTGACTAGGAAACAAAGAAGGGAATATTTCAAGGTGTGCAAAGGAGACTCAGTCTTCATAGAATATATGCACAGCATGAAGAAGAGGCATCTCAACAAGAGAATATCTCGGTCTTGGGTATCAACGTTACTGAAAAGAAGGCCGAGGCTACATCAAGGAAGGGCATAAGAAGGAGCTCACTATTTAGGGCTAGGAACCGAGTATTCATAGTGCTGGTGCAAAGCTCCCTAAGGCTGGTGCTAAAAGGTGCAGATAAGTGTAGGAAGGTGCATGAAAGAAGGAGTTATTAAAGGAGCTTTGACAAGGTCTTGGAGGCATATAAAGGTCAAGGGTCTATGTCATGGTCATGGTACTTGTCATTTGAAAGTATATAAGAAGAATTTTTTGTGGGTTATCCTCTCCAAGAGGGAGAGGTTTTGGCCCTAGATTGAAGAGCCTAAATTTGTGGCTCTTGTGTTTTTGATAATCATCTTGATGAAAGATATAATAAGCTAAGAAGAAAATACATAAGTGAAAGAAGTAAGCTGACAAGTAATTATCAAGTAGAAAATTTGAATTAATCATCGCCCTACCAAATTATCAACATGGTATCATAGCTAAGTTGCTAAAGACAAGGGCTACTTGAAATAGAGACACTCAAGGAATCAAGAATCAAAGTCAAGGTCAAAATTTGTGTTGAAAAGTCATATCAGTTTGCAAGGAATATTCTCAAGTCATCTTAAAAATACCTTCAATCTCATTCAAGAGATTCACTTATCAAGTAGATAATATTTTCCATCAAAGAATTATATTGAAGACATCGTTAGAAGCGACATGATATTTTTGAATATATCCTTTATCATCAAAGATCCAAGGTCACCTATATTGGAGAATTCTTTCTAAGAGGAATTTCCTAACTTCATCTTCATCATCCCCAAGGAAGCTGTTGGAAAGAGAAATTCACCCTTCTCAAGTAAGTATCTATGCCCTTATCTAAATTTGTGAAAATTACTTATTGTATAGAGAGCAACAAATTGGTTGAGTCATCAAACTTTAGTGCATGGAAGAAGAGGGAAGATTTGAATCTAATTGAAAATCAAGTTATGGGCTACATCGACAGATTAAAATTATACCTTCAAAAGGATAAATTCTAGCATATATCAAATACATGAAGGGAGACATAAGATCCCGAAGGATTCTTATAGAATCCATAAAGGACTCTCTCATTCCCTATGTATCAAATATAGAATCCTCAAAATAAATACATGATAAATTGGTGGAGCTATTCTCGAAAGGTTCTACAGGGGAAATGATAACCCTGAGACAAAAATGATATGAATCAATAATTTCAAGTAAGGAAGGAATAATTCCATATCTTATGGAGATTTTTACAATACGAGATGAACTGCAGAAATTGGGAGAAGTAATGTCTAATGGAGAAATACTCACTATGGTACAAAATGATCTACCTAAAGAATGGGGAAGTTTCGCTTCAAGCATTGATGGGAAATAAGAAGCACTTCCATTCTAGGGTCTATGTAAGATAGAATAAACAATATTGAAAGCCAAAGATGATACAAGATCAAGTGTAAGAAATCAAGCCTTTGCAACAATGTCCAGGAAGAAAGGAAGATTCAATAAATTTGTTCCTCAGTATAAAAGAAGAGATATGGAAAAAGCACGGTGCTTTGAATGTAATAATTTTGGGCATTATAATTTTTTTTTCCTAAATATAGAAATGAAAAGAGGAAAAGGGAAGAAGCCCATATCACAGATAAAAGAGAATAACCTAATGCAAAGAAATCTAAGAAATAAGAAAGTGAAATATCTCTATGATGTTTTCTACTCAAGAGATTTCCGTTGGTTGTAAAATAATACGAAGAAATCTATATTAATAACATAGAAGCATGGAAGGAGCACTTGGTAAAGCAAATCCTGGAAACCTCACTGATAAACAACATTGATGGAAGGAAATCATCAAGATCAAGGGTCAGAATTCAATGATCAATATGGAAACATGTGCTGAATGGAGTTATCTATGGATTCTATGGTTAGAAATAAAGAAAAAGGTTTCATCGATAATTCTATGCTACATAATTTTGGGATTAGGATATGATGACATATTGATGAAGCAGGTCAAGGGAATGGAGTTCTTCATTCTAGTAAAATTGTTGCAGGATGAATCAAAAGGAAAAATGATGAGGTACATATATCTATGTGTTGACACTGGATGTTGTGAAGTCATGTCATATGGTTGCAAGTAATGGACTTAAATATTTAGAAGTATGATCTATGAAGGAGGATCTCTTACGGTGCACAGGTTGGCACTAACAGGCGAAATTAAATATGTCATCATATGGAATATGAGGTATTTGTATACAAACAAGGAACTGGATACTAGAAGTTCCTGGGTATGAAGCCGTGCGTAGAAAGAATGGAAGAGGTCATGAAGTGAAACCATGTAAAGAGGCGTTTATCATCCGAAAGCCAAGAACCTGTGACTAGGAATCTCCTGGGAAGATATGTGGACTCTGATAGAAGTATGGTAAAAAATAATATGTGTCAATATGAATAGAGAATGCCGAAGCCTACAGGAAGATGTCATGGCAAAATATCATCACTATGGTAATTTTTGATTTAAAATTTCTTATGTATACGTTTATCTGGATAAATTTATGAAGGGCTTCCAATCATGTGGAAGCATGTAAGATACTTGGAGATGGTTTGAAGGAAAGCAACATGGCATAAAAGTGGACTGGATGATAAATACTGATGAATCACTTTTTGATGGTTGAAATGACTCATGAATGAAAGATATGGATGATCTGTGCCTATGAAGCCAAAATTTGAATATTACTCCATATTGAAATCCATGACATTGAGGGGAGGAATTCTTCATGAGCAGTTGGGTGTCTCACCATTACTACTGTAGATCCCTAGTTGAGAGGGAGCCAGGTGGTAAGTTTCTTACTTGGAACAAACTTGAAGTATGTCCTTCCTGAGATAAGAGGGGGTGACATATATGATTCTATAATTCATGTGTCATGCACTAGACTAGGATTAACATCTATAACTATTAGTGAAGGCCATGTGCAGAGAATGGATAGAAACATCATTCTGGTCTTCACCTAGAAGATAGAATGGAGGATTACGTAATTATCTGGCATCCGATACTCTTTGAGAATGAGATGGGGTATTCAAGGTAAGGGTAGTTAGGGACTGATATTCTTTGAGGCCTGGCTACCCAAGAGAAGAATTTTTGGGTATGTGTTATATTATTTCCAAGACTAGTCATGCGATATCCCACCCTATACGTGGCGCCGGGCGTAGCTGGGGGGTCACAGGGGGGCGGAAGCGCCCCAAGAAATTTTTTTTGGTCCTTATTTTTTGGTGGGCGGGCCCACCCATGGTTTTGTGCTTGATTTTGCACGTGGTTTTGGGTTATGATGGATTTCGGCCCCTGGTATTTTGTAGATCTGGTCAAGGGAACTACGATTATGTTCTAATCCAGGGTTAATGGATTGGGGTTTACGTATGCTTTGGCATGTATATATATGTGTTGTAACACTAAAAGGAATATAATGAAAAATCAAGCTGGTCATCCTGATTTGGGATCTAGGGGAAAATCTCTGTGTATATCTATTTTATGTTTTATGCTCGAGCCTATGGTAGACCCTGTTCAGTGGGAGATCTGCGGGATCGATTCTTGTGGTGAAAGAAGATGGCGAGCAGTGGAAAGATAGAGATTGAGAAATTTAATGGTCAAAGTTTTGAGTTGTGGAAGCTCAAGATGGAGGATCTGCTGGTGGATAAAGACTAATGGATTGCGGTAGATCCAGGTATTAAACCAACGATAATGTCAAATGAAAATTGGAAAAATTTGGATCGGAAGGTGAAGAGCACAATACGGTTGTGTGTCTAAGATTCAGTATTGTTGAATGTATTTGGGGAAGCTATGGCGAAGAATTTGTGGGACAAACTTGGGACTTTGTACCAATCTAAGTCTCTGGTGAATAAATTTTTCCTGGGGAAAAAACTGTATAACCTGAGGATGAAGGATGGAGACTTGGTGATAGAGCATTTGAACGCCTTCAATACTGTGGTAAGTCAACTGTCATCTGTTGATATTAAAATCTTAGATAAAGATAAGTGCATCAGTTTGTCGTGTTCTCTACCAGAATCATGGGACAATTTGGTTATTGCAATAGGTAGCAATACAACTACCTTGAATTTTGATGACATTGTCTTAGCCTTGCTGTCAGAGGAAATGAGATAGAGAAGTATGGAGGGTCAGAATGGAGATGCCTTATCTGTACGAGGAAGGTCTCAGAACAGAAAAAAAGATTAAGGTTTCGAGTGGGAGATCTAAATCTAGAGGGAGATCTAAATCTCCTAGAAATTTTGTAAAGGTGTGCTGGAAATGTGGAAATGAAGGGCACTACAAAAAGGATTGCAGATCTAAAGCTCCCGAGAAAGGAAAGGCATATGATAATGCTCCTTCTGCAGAGGCAAAAACCACCTCAGATGAAGGTGGGGATGTGTATTTGGCTTCTTCTTCAAATACACATGTAGATCATGAGTCATGGTTGATTGACTCGGGTGCATCCTTTCACTTCGCTTCCCACAGGGAGTGGTTCTGCGAGTATGAGAAATATGATGGTAGTGATGTCTTCTTAGATGATGATAGGAAGGCCAAAATCATCGGATGTGGAAAATTCAAGCTGAAGCTGCAAGGTGGAAGGATTAGAACATTTCCTGGTGTTCTACACATTCCTGCATTGGCCAGAAATCTGATTTCTGTAAGCAAGATGGATGATGCAGGTGTAAAAGCGATGTTTGAGAAAGATACCTGTAAGATGGTTCGGGGAGCACTGTATTAATGCGGGGAGTTCAGATTGGAACTTTGTACAAGCTTCAGGGCAGCACTGTTATTGATGGGTGCAATAGTTCTTTGGTTTCCAAAAGTGGAGTGGAAAGCCTAGTGGCCTCTGGAGAAAAGACCATGCTATGGCATCAAAGGCTTGGACATATTGGAGAGAAGGGCCTTTGGATACTGCATGGAAATGGTATGGTAGAAGGTATGTCCAATATCTCTCTGGATTTCAATTTCTGTGAACATTGTGTATATGGGAAGCAAAATTGGGTGAGTTTTCCTTCTGGTGCTAAGAGGGAAAACAATATATTAGAGCTTGTGCACAGTGTGTGCTTGGACCTATGTCAATTCCATCACTGGGTAATTTTGTGTACTATGTTTCTTTCATAGATGACTTCTCAAGGAATACATGGATATATTTCTTGAGGAAGAAATCTGAAGTCTTGGATAGATTTGAAGAATTTAAGGCTCTGGTGGAAAACCAGACAGAGAAGAAGATAAAGATGCTAAGGAAAGATAATGGTGGGGACTTCTGCAAGAAGGAATTTGAAGAGTTCTGTAAGAAGTGTGGTATAGAACGGCATAAGACTACTCCATACACACCTTAACAAAATAGAGTTGCAAAAAGAATGAATAGAACATTGGTGGAAAAGGCAAGAAGCATGCTTAGTGGTACTAGGTTAGGACAAGAATTATGGGTAGAGGCAGTGGAGACTGCATGTTACTTGGTTAACAAATCACCTTCATTAGCATTGGAGGATAAGAATCCACATAAGGTATGGATTGGTAAGAAACCATCTCTTTCACATTTGAGGGTATTTGGATGTGATGCATATGTACATGTTCCAAAGGAGAAAAGGAGCAAGATGGATAATAAATCTGAAAGGTGCATCTTTATTGGTTATAAGGATGGTTTAAAGGTTTACAAGCTTTGGAACCCGGAAACAAGGAAGGTTGTGTACAACCAATATGTGGTGTTTAGATAGGTGAAAGATGTTGTTAAACATGAATTCCTACCAAAGGAACCTGAAAACATAGAGTTTTATCTAAAGGAGGATGAATCAAACTCTACAACAGAAGAAGACTCAGAAGAGGAAGAGCCACAAAATTCAACTGTGAGAAGATCAATTCGAGAAAGAAGACAAACAGAAAGGTATAGTCCATCTTCTTTCTATTCAAATTTTTCTTTAACTATAATTGATGATGATCATAGAATTGTTAGGGAGGTCGTAGATTAAGAGGATGGAAAACTCTGGAAGGAGGCCATGGTTGATGAAATGGAATCCTTGCATAAAAATGAGGCATGGGATCTGGTGGAGTTGCCAGCTGGAAGGAAGCCCATCAGGAGCAAATGGGTGTTTAAGAAGAAGATGAATGTAGAAGGCAAGGTGGAGAAAAACAAAGCTAGGTTGGTAGCAAAAGGTTATTCCCAGGTGCCGGGAATTGATTTTGGTGATATTTTTTCTCCTGTTGCCAAAGTTACTTCTATTATATTACTTTTATCTGTTGCTACTGCATTTGATTTTGAGGTAGAACATATGGATGCGAAGACAACATTTATTCACGGGGATTTGGAAGAGGAGATATACATGAAACAACCTGAAGGCTTTATGGTGAAGGGGAAGAAAGAACTAGTATGCAGGTTAAAGAAGTGTCTGTATGGGTTAAAACAGTCACCAAGGATGTGGTATCAAAAATTTGATACCCATATACAGGGACTTGGCTTCACCAGAAGCAAGGAGGATCACTATGTTTCTTTTAAATTAATTGGTGACCGTGTTATTTATTTGGTCTTGTATGTGGATGATATGTTGTTGATTGGAAATGACAAAGAAATTATCCAAGATTTGAAGACCCAATTGTTCTCCAAATTCGACATGAAGGATCTTGGTGCTGCAAACTATATTTGGGGCATGGAAATTAAGAGAGATCGGGCAAAGAGGAAGCTCTGGTTAAAACAGAGGATGTATGTCAAGACTATATTGCAAAGGTTCAATATGAAGGATAGTAAACCGGTGAATGTTCTAATTCCTGTAGGTACAAAGCTGTCTGCTGAACAGTGTCCCAAGGCACAAGAAGAAGAGGAGGATATGTCCCGTGTTCCATATGCAAATGCAGTGGGTAGCCTGATGTATGCAATGGTTTGTACTAGACCAGACATTGCAAATGTAGTGGGAGTATTGAGTAGGTTTATGTAAAACCCAGGGAAGGAGCATTGGACAATAGTGAAGTGGGTTTTCAGATATTTGCATGGCACTAGTGATTATGGCTTGTGCTATCAGGGAAGACCAGGATTGGAAAGAGTGTTGGAAATTCGTGGTTTTGTTGATGCAGACTGGGTTGGAGATCTGGACCAAAGAAGATCTACAAATGGGTTTGTGTTTATCCTATTTGGAGGTGCAGTCAGTTGGATGAGTAAAAGATAGTCTATAGTGGTGCTTTCAACTACAGAGGCAGAATACATAGCAGCCACTCATGCAAGCAAAGAAGCAGTTTGGTTGCAGAGATTGTGTTCAAGTATGGGGTTGGTGCAGCAAGCTATAAGGATAGACTGTGATAGCCAAAGTGCAATTTTCTTGGCTAAGAGCCCTGCTTATCATTCAAAGACAAAGCACATTGATGTTTAATATCACTTTGTGAGAGATATGGTTGAGGCTAAAAGGGTGTTTCTGGTAAAGGTGGACACCTTGAAGAATGTTGCAGATGCATTGAAGAAGTCTGTGAGAACTTAGAAGTTCTCTTGATGTAGAGAAACAATGGGTGTTGCAAAGTTGGGCTAATTACTAAGCTCTCCTGTGGCCCCCTGCGGAAAGAAAACAACAAGTGGGAGAATTTTGGGTATGTGTTATATTCTTTCCATGACTAGTCATGCATGGGGGGGTCATAGGGGTGGCGACAACTCCCCTTGTATGTTGCGTCGGGCGCAGCTGGGGGGCCACAGGGGGGTTGGCAGCCCCCCCTTTTCGAGGTTCGGGGCAGCGCCCCAGGATAATTGTTTTGGTCCTTATTTTTTGGTGGGAGGACCCACCCATGGTTTTGTGGATGGGTTTACACATGGTTTTGGGGCATGATGGTTTTTGGCCCCTGGTATTTTGTAGATCCGGTCAAGGGAACTACGATTATGTTCTAATCCAGGGTTAATGGATTGGGGTTTATGTATGCTTCGACATGTATATATGTGTGTTGTAACACTAAAAGGAATATAATGAAAAATCAAGCTGGTCGTCCCGATTTGGGATCTAGGGGAAAAACTCTGTGTATATCTGTTTTATGTTTTATGCTCTCGTTATTGTTTATTTTTGTTTTTAAGATTCGTTTGCAGATAATTTATGTACAAGGTTAAAACCTACAATAATATTCCAAGAAGGTCATACTCTAGGAACAACTGGGTGGAGTATGTGCCTTGGAGAGACAATGACTATGGTGTCTATAAGTCATGTGTCTTGCTAGCATTGTAGCCCATTTTATCATTGAGAGATGGGGTTGTTAATCAATGCCTTGCACTAGGACAATGCTCATTGATATGATGCTATAAATATGCGATTACCAATCCGATTCTTCTTATGAGATTCTTCAAATTGAAAGTGACCATGTAACTTTATCAATACCTCCCTAGTTAAGAGGGAGTGCTGGAAATTGTAACTATGTTCAGTCTTCATATTGAAAATGTAATTATGTATTTATGTAATGAAGAAGACAAAGATAATAAAATGTATTTTTGTTATGCTTGCTTCATGGGTTTCATGAGCAAGGTTTTTATTATAGGTCAAAAGACTTCTTCTTGATGTCTTTTATGGATTTTTCATCTTTTCATAAATGTACTAATTAAGAGTCATGTATATGAAGAGTCTAGTCAAAGGAACATGCCTCAAGACCTTGTCATATAACCGTGAAGAAAATGGATCAAGTATGATGCTCAAAACAACCCTCAAGACAACCTCCTTAACTCTAGAAGACAAGCCCTTCAAGTCGGCCTACCCCCAGTTAGTAAATTCAACCTAAATATTGAAAGAAGCACTCTATATAAAGGACTGTCTGCGGCTCATTTGAAGGGATAAAATTCAGACAATTATGAAGAAGATATGCGAGTATAGGTCTGCAGTTTTGGTACGAAGAAGGGAACCTGTTCAACGAAGATAGAGAAGTTGTTTTTGGTGTAAGTATCTCGGTTAATTTTTGTGAAAGAGTGCGAAGTAAAGGACTATAATTGGAAAGCCGGAGGGCATCCTAAGTGAGAAAGAAATCTCCTATACAATGCGGAAGAGGATAACTATACCGTGCAGAAGAAGGTGACTAGGACACGAAGAAGGGAAGATTGAAAGGTGTGCAAAGGAGACTCGGTCTTCATAGAAGATATACGCAACATGAAGAAGAGGCATCTCAACAAGCCTAAGATATTAGTTCTGGGCATCAAGGGTACTGAAAATAAGGCTGAGGAGAAGTCTCTAGAAGGCCGAAGCTATATCAAGGAAGGGTAGAAGAAGGAGCTCACTGTTTAGGGCTAGGAACCAAGCTTTCCTAGTGCTGGTGCAGATCTCACTAAGGCTGGTGGTGAACGGTGAAGATTAGTGCAGGAAATAAGGAGTTATTAAAGGAGAATTAACAATGTCTTGGAGGCATATAAAGGTCAATGGTATGTGTCATGGTCGTGGTAATTGTCATCTAAAATTCTATAAGAAGAATTTCTTGTGGGTTTTCCTCTCCAAGAGAGAGAGGTTTTGGCCCTAGATTGAAGAGCCTAAATTTGTGTCTCTTGTGTTTTTGATAATTGTCTTGATGAAAGATATAATAAGCTAAGAAGAAAAGACATAAGTGAAAGAAGTAAGCTCACAAGTAATTATCAAGTAGAGAATTTGAATTGATCACCGCCCTACCAAATTTTCAACACCAATTATATTCTTTTCCTTCCATTTTCATGGATGCATGATGGATTCTTTCATCGTCATTTTAAATATTGTAAATCTTGAAATACTCCTCTGCCTTATTCAACCATGCTACACTGTGTTTCTCATTACCTTCAAATTTTGACAACTTGAGTTTGACAATTGGTAGAGTGAAGAAGGGAATTTGATTTGAGACTTGCATATTTGGAAAATTTGGTATACTGTTTTGTGGATTGGGAATAAAAGATGCATGTAGAGACTAAAGGATATGATGTGAGTTTATTGGGTTTGATGTATTTGAAGAATTTGGTTGTTGAGTAGCTTCATTATTCTAATGTTGTAGATCAACTGTAATATTAAACCTTTGACAGATCATGCTCAACACCCCCATTGCTTGAGTATGATTATGATAAACCTTATTTGAAATGGTTGATTGTTCCCTTTTAAGGCCATCATAATTTCGCTGGTGTTGATCCTCTATTCTCTCTGTGTACCTTAGAGCTGCTTAATGTGCTTTTCATTTTTGTTGACCTTATTGTTAAGTTCCATCATTTTTTACTAAAGTAGCTCATCGACATTGATCGCGTGTGCAGTGGCATATAAATCTCCAACTTAACTTACTTCATTAATTTGAAATTAATTATTATTTTTTAAATTATATATATATATATATATATATATATATATATATATATATATATATATTAAACAATATAATTAAATTATACAATTGTATTAATATATAACTATATATTAATATTTTGAACTATTAAAATATGACTCTGGCTATGAACAAATGGATGGTTGACGTTGAGAGGGACAATACAATCGAGAAATAATCTCTGGTCTAGTGATGGTGATTAACATCCAATGTTTTAAAACTAGGTCGATCTGAATCAGACTCGACATGGTTGAATGAGCCATACCCTTGCCCGGATCGACTAGGTCAGTTATCTGGTTCAACAACCGGTCTGTTACCTAACCAACCGAGTTGGTCACCGATTCGGCTGGTTTGGTAACAAGTTCACAGGACTGACTGAACTCGACTTAAACTGGTGTGCCTCAGAGACAAGAAAAAAAAGCGGGTTGGGTAGACTTGAAATCGATTTTGTTTTTCTTTAAACTATTTCTTAACCCCTCTACCCCTCTCCCACACCTATAAAGGTGACCCTTTCCACTCATATTTCATCTTAGCTATCTCATTGAATTTGTGTGAGTATTTGTGAGGAGTTTGTGAGAAGTTGGAGTTGTTTTTTGGAACAACATTGAGGAGGTCTAACTCTGATTCAGAGTCTGAGCGAGATAATGTTGACTTGTTTAGCAATAGTGACTAGTGATCACTAGATAGTATTCTATATTAGTGGCTTGTAGTCCTGCAGATGTATTGTTTTTTTGGAGAGGCCATTTATAACCTCCTTGGTTATGTGTTTTTGTTATGATCTCTATATATTACATGTATTGGACAATGTACTGGGTGCCAGTTTGATATAATAGATATATTCATGAACATACTTTGATCATATATTGTATTTTCTCTATTATTCTAATGCTTTGAGTTTGGAAACATGAATGAAATTTTTAAAAAATATGTTTTTTCAAAAAAAAAAAAAATTTAATGTACTTTTTACAAAGACCGAATCAACTAGTCTGATTTCAGATATAGAATCTGAGTTGATCCTCGACCAGTTTTGAATCCGAGTCCAAGTTTTAAAACTATGATAACAACTTTTGATGCACTAATACAAATGGGGCAAAAACCTGACAACTATTTATTGGATATAAAACGTATTTGTGTCGGCCATCCAACACATTGGAGGCCAACAACTCGTCGCTGACATTGTGTCGAATAGTCGACACTTTATTAAACATCAGATATTCGATGGGCTCACTTTGAATATCCAACGGAAAAAATAGCCGAAAGTGTCATTAAAAATATGACGCCTTGAGGTCAGTTTTGCGACGCCCACATGCGTCGGATATGCGATAGGAAAAACGTTAGTAGAAACGTCCACATGCGTCAGATATCTGACAAGCCCGTGGTTGGTTTTGCTGTCCTAAATGCCAAAATATGCGATACTTATCCATCAGATATTCAACGATTTGTTAGTAGCATCCGATGGTTTAGCGTCGGATAATCGACGGTATAACATGTTTGTGCGAAGGGAGTGTTATATCTCTGATGCTTCGTTCCGTCGTTATGGAGTAGCAAGTTCAATAATGAAGTGTTGGATAATCGACGTTAAATCAAGTTTGTGCGACGATAGTTTTATAGATTCGACAGAACGGTAGTGTGTCGAATATCCGACGGTTGTCCCATCAGATAAGAGTCGGATATGCGACAGTGTCCACGTACCGTCGAATATCCGACGGGATTCTGTGCATTAAAAAAAACCATAAATTTACGGTTTAGTTTGACAAGTCCATAATGCAACATGCATACATTATATCCCAATTTCAAATTTGAGCTATATGTAAATCACAAACATCTCATCGAATTTTAAATACACTCTTCGATTCTTTTTCGAATTGGCCTTTTGCACTATTCTTCAAGCGTAATTCTTGTACGAGAATAAGACAATGCATATTTACAATTAGGTTAAAGTTTCATGCTACCTCACAAGTTCCATTAAGCAACGACATCCTATACTCTTTTTCTTTATGGAATAAGATTATAAAAGCTCTCGGTGACCATAGTAATTTCAACAAGTTATGGTTTGAATTTTCAAATGCATGGTCCAAATCGTAATGTCAAGGGTCATATTATTTTGCTTTAGATTTTATCCTTGGAAAATAAGATTTACAAAATAGAGTATTAAACTACTCTTTCACCTTATCATGCTTAAAATCTACTACGCCATTTCCAGATACTTACATATCAAATGAATTCAAGATTGAATGTTATTTCATTTACAATGCGATTTTGTGTTACAAATTACTCCAAGGTTTCAGATCACACACAGATAACCAAGTTTTGAACACACTTTTATATTATATTTCCAATTCATATAGGAAAAAATCGTTGTAGCATTCAAAATCAATAACATTCATGCTAGAAAGCACAACATTTCCAAATCGATTTGCAAGAACTAGGTATATATAAAATACCATAAAATAAATTGTGCAATCCCTATGCAATAATTTTCTAGATCTATATATCTTCAAAAATCAGATGGAACTGGAAGTCCAGATGACTGATCTTCATCAACCGATCATTATGGAAGGGCACATTGATGACCATGCACTCTAGGAGAAGGAGCTAATGGGTCATTTGGAAGATCGCACGCTACAACATGAAATTTTCTGGAAACAGAAATCCAGAATCCAATGGCTCAAAGAAGGGGAAAAAATACAAAGTTTTTCCATCGCTACACTATCCAATGCCGAATGCACAATCGCATCGCAATCCTCAAGAATGAACAAGGAGACAAGCTCCAAGCACATAATGACATTGAAAAAGAATTACCAAGCTACTTCAAGGACACTCTCAAAGAATCCAATACAGAGCACCAACCTGCCATCAACAAAGTCATCGAACATATCCTAAGAATAATCACGAAGGATCGTAATCAAATGCTGTTGCGACTTGTCACGTTGTAAGAGGTGGTTCAGGGAATGTCACAACTTAAAGATGGGAAAACCCCAGGTCCAGATGGCTTCACCTCCAACTTCTTTCACTTATTCTGGGAGGAAATCAAGCAGGAAATCTGGGATCTGTTTGAGGAATCTAGAAGTATGCATTGGATTCTTCCAGCCCTCAATGCCACCTTCCTAACTCTAATTCCAAAAGAGGAACAAGCATCTACACCCAGCAAGTACATGCCCATTTATCTCTGCAATGCCATCTACAAACTCATCTCCAAAGTGATTTCTAATAGGCTCAAACCGCTTCTCCCTCTTCTCATATCTCTGGAACAAATGAGATATGTGGAAGGAAGACAAATCTTGGATGGCATAATCCTAACGCATGAAGTCATCCACTCGCTGAAATCGGGAAAAAAACCAGGTATGCTTCTCAAAATCAATCTCTCCAAAGCCTTCGATAAACTAATTTGGGCCTGTATTCGACACATGCTCCTGGCCTTTGGCTTCAACCCTACTTGGATCAAATGGATCACGAGGTTGATCTCCTCCCATTTCTTCTCCATTCTTGTCAATGGATTGCGCTCGTCCACCTTCACTCCCTCAAGAGGCATCCGACAAAGTGACCCTCTCTCTCCATTCCTGTTTGTCCTCATGGGAGAAGGTTTGGGTCGTTTAATCCACCATGCCATCAACTCTCATTCCCTCAAAGGAATATCCATTCACAACAACCCCCCTCTCTCCCATTATAAATTTGTGGACGACAACATGTTAGTTGGCCATCCTTTAGTCCAAGAAGCCCGAAATTTCAAAACTCTGTTAAATTGCTTCTCTGAAGCATCTGGAGCCACCATCTATGCTGAAATTTTTTAGCTATTCTTCTTTAATACCCCGGCTATCACCCAACACAATATTTCCTAGATACTTGGCTTCTCCATTGCTTCTCTTCCCTCCAATTATCTAGGAGCCCCGCTAATAGGCCTTTGCTTCGAGCCTCTTCTTGGAAGGAGCTCCACGGATAAACTAGAGCGAACCGCTGCTGCAGACCCATCAAGCTCTCTCAATATTCTTGTGCATCTTGTCTTTGATCAAGTCTATCCTCCAATCCATTCCTCTTTACCTCTTATTAGTGCTAGCAACTCCTAAATGAGTTCTTAAATCCATCTGAAACCTTTAGTGTACCTTTCTATGGGGTGGAAATAGAGATTCCAGGAAATGTGCTTTAGTCAAGTGGTCTAAGTTCTGCTCACCCAAACACTTGGGAGGTTTGGGCTTGAGGGATCCCAAGAAAAGTAACCTCATCGTGGGTTCCAACATCTAGTGGAAATGGCTATCCAATCCCCATACTTAGTGGGCACAGATTTGGGCAGCTAAGTATGCAGGAAATTGGCCTCAAGAAGACCTCATACACTACAACTTAGATGACATGGGATCCCAAATCTGGAAAGAGGCCAAGAAACAGAAGATACTTATCCAATCCCATGGTTTCTGGGAAATTCACTTAGGATCTCAGGCTCGTCTTTGGGAAGAATATTGGTATCAAAAAACTAAGCTGGCTACTATCTTTCAAAAAACCTAAGCGGAAATCCACCCTCCAAGACAGAGAGAACAATCAGGTTAAACATTTCTGGACACTGCCAAACATCCATGGATTCCTCCAATGGCGTCCCACCACTTAGTGGCAGGAAAAATGGCATGAAGAAACCCATGATGACATTGGGATGGAACTAAGTAAAAGGAAAATCGGATGCTCAGAAGGACCGTATATTCTCAGATGGAACTACACCACCCAAGGTATTTTCACCACCAAGGAGGCCTATGACCTGCTTCATCGAAACGATCGTAATCAATATGACATAATGTGGATGTAGTTATGGAATTCCAACATATGGCCAAAAGTCTCCACCTTCCTATGGTTTCTCAACAAACGACGCATCTTAACATGGGATAATATTATGAAAAAAGGGTTCTCAGGTCCCTCTTGCTACTTGAATTGTCAAAGACAAGAGGAAAATATAAACCATTTACTAGACACTTGCCCTTTCTAAAGCTCTCTTTGGGACAAAGTGGCCATTCTCAGTTGCAGAAAAAACAAAAAACGAGGGGTTGTCATCAACACCATCCACCTCTGGAAAAAAGCTCCTTTCAACAACAACCTCCTCAATTCTTTGTGGCTGCTCATCTCAGGGCTCCTTCTCTGGACCATATGGAAGGAAAGAAACAATTGCATCTTCAAAGACTAAGTAAATCTACAATAGATACTCTGGAACAATCTCTGCAACAATATAAAAGAGACCTTATCCCTAAGACAATGGAAGGACAAAAATCTCCCATCTCTACCCTCAGAGCACATCATATGGGCCAAATGGAATCTCTCGATTCCTTTCCACTCTTCAAGGACCTCCTCCTCCAATCGTCTATCAGTCTCTCCTAGATCTTGGAGCCCTCCCCCTAAGGACATTTATAAACTCAAATTTTATGGAGCCTCTATAGGAAATCTAGGCGAAGATGGCTTTGGAGTAATCTTCAGAAACACAGCAGGGGATCCCTTGCTCATATTATTTGGATCCATTGGATGGGACACCAAAAACTCAGCGGAACTGGAAGGTCTCCTAGAAGGCCTTCACCTTGCTCATGATAACAACTTCTTCCCTCTAGAAGTTGAAGGGGACTCCCAGATCATTATCAATGTTGCTCATCAACTTATTCACGGCTCCTCATCTTCCAAATTCTCAAAGAGTTGGAGATTAGTTGTGCAGATGGAGCACCTGGAGCAATGGTTGCACTCCCACAAAGCCATATCCTTCATGCATGTGTGCAGATCAACCAATGAAGTTGCTGACCTCCTAGCCAAAAAAGGGGTGGACCATGACTCCCCCCTTATCTCCTACAAATTCCAAGCCATCGTTGATGAATATCTTCACACGACATGCAATCAAACGGTGCTCAAATATATTCAATCCCAGGATGTGGGTGATTAAACTTGCCGAATTGGAATGCCACATGGCTCCTCCGCAGATGCATAGATGGTCTCACCTCGAGGCTGCACATGCCTCCAGTGTGAGAGCCATAAATTCCTCCAACGGGGTATTGGCCTCATTCAATCCTCAACACTTGAAGCATTCAATCAGGAGTACTGTGCATTCATGACTACCTCGACTGCAATGTCTCATTCTCTTGTATTTTATGGCCAATGGAGCGAACTCCTTACTGCATTCGATCCAGGCCTCCCTCCTCTTTTCACTCCGTCTTGCTTTGCAAGCTTCGACCTTCAGCTCTGTCTGCCCTAGCTTTGCCTCCACCCTTAATGCTGTTGTTCCTATGCCTTCTTCTCCTCTGTCTCTCTCTGAACATTTATTCCCTACTCTGCATCTCCAACAATCTAACAAAGCTATGCTTCGACGCTATTGCATGTGATGCCGTCGGGGAGGAGGAAGAATTTCTCCCTCCTGCCCTCCGATTCCGGCCATGGTAGAGCGCACAGTGGCCTTCTCTGTGGCGATGGAAACGCCAGAGGTATCTAACCCCCAGATGATCTTGGCCCAACTCTCAATTCGTATTCCAGAGATTCAGCACTCCCATTCCAGCTCTGGCACTAGGAAGCAACCTCGAAAATCCACTCCCTCTCGCTCTTCTTCCCTGCGGCCTAGGAAAATGGTGTGTATTCTAGTAAAAATCATGGAGGGCACTTCAAAAAGTGGGGGTGGAAGCTCAGCTGAAGGAGCCCGACTAATTGACAATGCAACGGAAATAGGTGCTCACTCCACCTCCACTCTAGAGCTGGATCCCTAGCTCTCCAAGAAGGAGGACGCCCTATCAATTTACAAGTGCTACATTGTAGAAGAACCTCATTCATGCAACACCATGATGCAAAGGACCAGAAAATGTAGAGCCATGGCTGTCCTTTTTTCCAGTATTTTCATGTCTCTCTATAGTTTCGATGTTTATCATTCTACCGCACAGAAAACTCAGTTTTTTGATACTCTGTTAATAGTTGGTTTCCCCTTAAAGGGAACCTCTATCTATGACTTGTTGAATTATCTAAGTGCTGGTTTCCCCCCAAGGGGCGGCCCAATTTTTGAATATTTGAATTGTCTCCTTTCGACAGGGGTTGGATAATTCATCAACCACTATCACGAAGCTTGAAAGTAATATTTTTTTACCATTAAATAGAAACTAGCCTTACGCAGAAAAAAAAAAAAAAAAAACTACTACTAGTTCTTTTGGTAAGATCTACTTACTTTAGACCACTCAACAATTTTTTTTCTAGATCTATACATGAGAATACAAATGAGCACATCAAAATTTCAATTTCAAATTTAAACCTATTCAAGTCAATGAGCAGGGAGAAAGAGAGAAACAAGAGATGATGAGTTGGGTTCGGGATCCATCCCAACCTGCTCATTTCCCTAATAAAATTAAATCACATAAAATGAAAAATTCCATCAAACTAGAGAACAACACTTCTCACTTTTATCTTAAACGCAAAAAAGAGAGGAGCGAGTGAAAATCAACATATACTAATGTAATCTCTATATCATATGTATTTATGGTTAAATCTCTATCCCATTTCTTAAGAAAAGATGGAAATCCTCCTTAGATGGCTTTCATGGAATATATAGAGATCCAACCATGAACTTTATCCATGCTATAGCTTGAAACCTCCTATTAGTTGTAAAATATAATACATGACAATAAGTGTAGTTAAGGTCAACACCCTCACGGTTTTAGTAAAAAAAATTTATTTCAATCATAGAAAATAGAGCCCATGTTAAACAAGATATACAATATATATGAGAAACTATGATCAAACTGTTGAAATGTCACTAGTGTCAGTCTTCATACTTGTATATGTCATGACTTGATGTAATTGATGTATTTGTAAAAAATAAAGAGAAAATAAAATTATTTATTATGAAATGAGTTTCTTTCCCATAGTTATTTTTTCCTAGGTCAAAGCACATGTTGAGTGCTCTAGGAGTCTTGGTGAAAGGTCAAGAGTCAAAGTCATGATGTATAGCCCTTGGAGGGCTCATGTATTAAGAAAGAGAATAATTATTGTAATATGTGGAGTCTATAAGCCTCCAAGATATGAGTTGACCATCCTTCTCAAGTCGACCTAGAGAGGTATAATTCACCCATGAGATGCCTATATAAAGAGGAGCTCACTACCATTTAAACACATACACAAAAAATTATACTTTGATCCCAACGATAAAAGAAGAGGTTTGATCCAAAAATATGAGATAAATTATTAGGAGGACAACAAAGTTGTGAAAGTGAATTTTTGTCTCTGCCATCATTATCTGCCCACACGTGTGAGTTTGCTTATGGACCTAGGGTTTCCTTAGTCTAGATTTTGCAGAGATAATGTTTGGGGTCTGGATAGCTCATCTCTTGGAAGGTTTGGTCTTGGGTCAAGGTCTTGAAATGTTCATTGAATTGATTCTTTAAGAAGAGATTTTTGGGTTTCACCTTTTTGGGTTTTTCCCTAGCTTGGAGCCTATTTATGGTGTTCTTGTGTATTCATTATGATATTATAATTGGTATTTTTCTTGATTATGAACACAAGTAAATTTTAATGATGTTTCCCAAATCTAAATCTCAATAAAGTGTCAAATATTAAACAGAAATTAAGTTAATATTTAATCTAACTCTTTGCCTTATATTTCTCAACATGGTATTATATCTAGGTTTTGAAGTAAGGGTAGAAAAGAAGATCAACTTGGAACCACCTCATCGCAAGAAGAGTGAATTCCCTAGTCCGAATTTGTGAAGGCAAGAAGAACAAAAAATCTAGGCATAATTACTATCCCTAATTGCATAGATAAGGTTGATAGTATACACAAAAAGGAGAAAAGGGGTTTTGGAGGGATATATACACTTTTCTTTCTCATAGAATAGCTAGAAGACCTTTTCTCCTTGGAATGAACATATAAAACAAGAAATAAAATTTTTGGGCTCATTATACTAGCCCTCTTCTTCGTGACATAACATCAGACTTACTCAAGAAGACCGAGAGCTTAAGGAATTTGATCTAAAAGGACCAAAAGGTTATTTGAGGAGCTCAAGAATGCCAAGAATCTTGAAAAAGTAAGAAAATATATGAAGTAATTTTACAAGATCTGAAGTCTTCAAAAATTTCATGCTACTATAGTCAAGACAAGACATCATAAGGTCTTATTATTATTTATCATCTTGGAAAGATGTCAAATATTCGTGAAAATGTTTCTTAGTATTATTAAAGAATTATGTGCATAAACCTTTATTGTAAATCCTAGAAGAAAGTCATCCTTTTTTATTTCAAGAGGACCGAGATCCTCTTTATACCCGTGCATAGAAATTCAAGACCGAGTTTCATTATGAGCATTAGTATTGTTACAAGAGGATCGAGATATATAAATTTCACCTGCATATGAAAGGATCCTAAATTCATCTATCAAGCCTTCATTTTGGACAAGTTTTGAGTGATCATAGTCAAGTTGAAGGGCATGTGCATGAGTCTCTTCTGGAAGCCCTAAAAGGCTTGCCATTGTTACCTTTTCAAAGGGAGCCGAAAAAACTATTGAAAGAGGATACACTTGTGCATAAAAGAGATCCAATATTGAGGGTATTGATGACCTCATTCTAATCTTAAGTCTTGTTGAAAGAATTGTTGAGAAATCCAAAGTGTGGCAGTTAAACGATTTCTCTTATTATGACTCTTATCTTATGATGTTTTCATTATTATTATTCAGTCTTTATATTTATATTTTCTTATCATCAAGACTAATTCCAAGAAAAACCCCACTTTAGGAGAAAAATCGATCAAAATTATTTCCTTAGTAGATTCAACGATGAGACAACCAAGACCCTCAAAACCTAGACGAGAGACTCCATCCATCAAGTCATCCTTGTTTTTTCTTCTTCAATTCTATGGGTAGTATACTAAATTCTTCAATGTGTACTCAACGTGTCCTTCTTTTTTGACAAATTACATTATGATACAATATTTGATCTTCAAGGTAATGACTTCCTTTCATTTTCATTGTCACTGTGTTAGCATCGAATACTTATCACTGTGCTAACATTGAGACCTCATAAATTTAAGAGAACCGAGACTTCATATCTGCTATAACACCGAGACATCATCAATACAATAGCACTGATTCCTCATCACTACAATAGCATTGATATCTTATCACTGAAATAGCACTGAGTCTGAGTCCTGTGGTCACTATAATAGAAATGAGTAGAACTCATGTGGTAGCACCAAAAACTTTTCCACTGTGGAGACATCGAAACCTTATTACCAAGGTAGCACTGAACTATAATGGTACCAAAAGTTTGATACCTTCTTGCTTTGACGACACCGAACCCATATCACTGTAATGACATCGAACTATCTCCACTGTAATGTCCGAACTTGTTTCAGAGACCAAACCAAGATCTTGTTGATTGTGATATGCAAAGTCCTTATACTTGTATATATAGTTATTTGTCCATCATAAATGAGATGACATGAACATATGAAGATATGTGTCACTGTATTAGGCCCACATGAGTTCTTTTGAGGGAAGCCGACTTGATGGAAACTTGATGAAAAGGCTGACTTTATGGAGGAGTCTTTGACCAAATAATAAATGAATTTGACAACAACCTAAAGCCTAAAATGGAGGCTTGAACTATAATTTACCCAAGCATGAAACCCATGATTTAACAAGTCAATTCAATAATAATAAAAAATATTTTTTCTTTTCCTTTTGAAAAATATATTACATTTTGACTCAAACACAATTTATGAAGACCGAACCTAGTTACATTCTTCAAGACTCCTTATTAACTAGGGAGGTATTCATATTTACATATAATCAAAGAGGTACATCGAAGATCTCAAAAAAAGTCATCTACGGAGAATTTTAGGCACCTCAATGCCATGGAATAGATTTTTTACCAAGGAAATATATCCAAGGTCTCTCAACAATTTAGGCACCACAATGCCACAAACTAGATTTCTAACCAAGGGAATCTATCCGAGTGGGACTAATATGGACTCAAGCTTCCAACCTCTCTAGGTACCATCCAACTTACTTACTAACCATCAACCTAGGGATCCAGGTGTGCATCTAACCAATGCCACCCTCCCTACCATACATCAATACAATTTTTAAAGGCATGAACATTTCCACAATCAGATACATAATGTAGGTTTGAAATTCTGGAATCTTGTGTGATATGATTGACTAGCCCGATGTTTTGAGTGAACACTTCACCCATATTCAGGAGGAAGAAGCTTAACGTTAGATAGGAAGAGTGCAGATGCTGAAAGAATAAATAAGACATAATATAGCCGTTAAAATTCAACTAAGAGGGTGGAAGTAAAAATTAACCATTGGGAGAAATGATTAAATTAATAATACATTGCATTATTGAAGAAAAAAATATTAAACTAATTCAATGGATTTAAAATTAAAATTGAATTAGCCGCTATAGAAATTATTATAAACCATCTATAATTTAATTTGGTAAGATTAAATTAATGAGGTGAAAGAGAGGAATTATAATTTGAAATTAGAGATTTTTAATTTTAGAATTTGATTTGTTCAAAATTAACTATTGATTTGAAAATATGTTAAAAAAGGAAGAAGAAACAAAATTTTATATTTGGGTTAAGTAATGAAAATACAAATATTTTTAATTGAAAAGTAGGATAGATAAATTAACAAAGATGAAATAGAGAATGATAATGAGGAGGGGTAGTTTACGTAGATAAATAAGTGTAAAGAAATAATCAACAAAAAATGGGGGGAGAGAGAGATTGATCAGAATTGACGAAAGGAGGGGACAAAGTGGGGTGGGGAACTTATGAATGGTTAGAAATGGGCTCCCTTTCATTCTACCCGAATCATTCGCGAAGCCCTTGAAATTGAAAAACATCCTGGTAACTTCAACCACGATGACGGGTATCATCTGAGTCATTCTTGGAAATCCATAGTCCACTTCATCTCCTCCAAACATCATTCCTTTAATACCAAGTCTAGCCCTTTCTAACCATTCATCAGTTCCCCACCCACCTCTGTCCCCTACTTTCGTCAATTTTGATCAATATCTCTCTCCCCCCTTTTTTGCTGATTATTTCTTTACCCTTATTTATCTACGTAAACCACCCCTCCTCATTATCATTATCTATTTCATCTTTTTCAATTTATCTATCCTTTTTCAATTAAAAATATTTTTATTTTCATTACTTAACCCAAATATAAAATTTTGTTTCTTCTTCCTTTTTTAACATAATTTAAAATCAATAGTTAATTTTGAATAAATCAAATTCTAAAATTAAAAATCTCTAATTTCAAATTATAATTCCTCTATTTCCCCTCATTAATTTAATCTTACCAAATTAATTTATAGATGTTTTATAATAATTTCTATCACGTCTAATTAAATTTTAATTTTAAATCCATTGAATTAGTTTAATATTTGTTCTTCAATAATGAAATTTATTATTAATTTAATCGTTTCTCCCCAACGACTAATTTTGACTTCCACCCTCTTAGTTGAATTTTAACGGCTATATTATGTCTTATTTATTCTTTCAGTGTCTGCACTATTCCTATCTAACACTAAGCTTCTTCCTCTTGAAGATGGGTGAAGTGTTCACCCGAAACGTTGTGCTCATCAATCATATCACACAGGATTCCAGAAGTTCAAACCTACATTATCAATACAAAGTTCCGACCTGATGTCCCCTAGGAAATGCTTCACTCACAGAGCCTTAACAACAAAAAATCTCACTCAATAAAACTGATCGGAAACCAACATGCTTACCAGCCCTTTCTAGATTTACCTATACAAACACAACCCTAACCAACAGTACACTTTCAAAAGTACATAACCAAATACAAACCTTCAGGGTCTAGATGTTTCTTCTAAACTTATCATAGTAGGACCATCAACTGAATATTTGTCAAAATATTCTTCAACCATATACTTTCCTTTCCTAATTTACATGCAGAAACATTTCCTTCAAAATGCATTCTCCAATCAAAACTAGTTATGCCCTCCATATTAACCAAGGAGATTTATTATATCCAGGATCCCTCTTAATCCATGGATATAAACTTATTCTTATGACATTGGAGAATATTTCATGGCTTCCATCCTTCTCATCATGCTTATCATATCAAATTTTCTTAAGGAAATCTTCACCATCTTGAAGACGATGTACCTACACAAATTGAAATTGGGAGGTAGCACAAACTAATATATACATGAAGTTAATAAGTATCTAAATCTTATAATATGGGCATTAGAATTTACAAACATAATCAACAAGAGACTATACTTCAATACCAACTTCCCCGCCTAGGTTGTTAGAATTTCCACTAGGATTTCATGTAAATCCTAGATTTCATACATGAGCTCCAATAATCAAAACCAATAAACACCATGAATAAATTCTACTAGGGTTTGATGTAAACCCTAGATTTTCCATCTACAAATTCTCAACAATCACTTTATAGATTCATAGATTCTAGAAGGTTATACATACTAGAGAATTTAACTATAACTACTACTAAGGTTTAGCTTTAAAACCCTATATTTACTAAACATCATCCTAGACCGTCAAAATTTGACTAGGGATTGTTTCCAACCCTAGGACTTATGGCCATTAATAATTAGGTCAATACATATATCTAGGAATACATTATCATATCATAAGCACATAATATGTCAGGAAATATTAACATATTAGACATATACCGACCTAGACCAAGCTAGGGTTTCAACCAAATGAACACATACCTAGGGTCTCATTCCTAGGACTTTAAATACATAACAAGGGTTTTTATTATAGAACCAACCAAACCTTAAGGATCTAGGGTTTTAATTCATAACATGAAAAACCCTACTTTACCAAAAATTCAAAAATTTAGGATTTCAGACAATACCATTTCAACCCTAACAAGTTAGGGTTTTCATGATCATACCAAACCCCCAAACATGACATAATCAATATAACAAAGATAATTAAAATTTCTTTAGACTCCATCAATAACCCTAAGTAGGTTAGGGATTCATTCATTATTATCATACCCTTAGCTTACGGTTTTCTAGAGAAATGGTCTAGGTTTCTATAAGAACAATCAAGGATGTAAGGATGGTATATTTATCAAAAGATTAATCACCCTAAACAAGAATATTTATGATTCAAGACAACTAGACATAACGATGTTAGTAATGTAAGGAAAATAAGATGAAGTACTTTTTATATTAAGAGAATGTTATAAGATGTATAGTATAAGATATGCCTAGAGTTGTTCAAACCTTGTAAGGATTCCTTGAAGTGTTCTCCTTGTATTCAACCATGACCTTTTATACCTGTAATACATGCTCTCAAGAAAAACATGATACCAAGAACATGATTTAATTCTCAAGTTAGATCTTATGTGTAACCATGGAGGATGGAATCCTATAAAAAGTTATTCCTTCTTTCAATAAAGTACTTTTGCTTGAATCCTAGATTACTCTAAAGATGCAAGTTATCTAGGGATTACAATATTTACCCTAGAATAGCTATAAACAAGAATCATTTAAGATTAGATATATTTAAAATATAAAATCTCATGAACATAAGCACCTTGTGATTACATACCTCTGATTTGATAGTTCATTAGACTTGTTGCAAGTCCATCTCAATACTTGCTTGATTTCCTTGAGATCCTCAAGTCTTGAATTTAATTTTTCCGTAGGAATAAATTCAGATTCTCCAGTTATGTAAAGATGGCCTTGTCCTTGGTCTTGTAGTAGCCCTTATCATACAAGATGTAGATCAAATGTACATATTTATTGAACTTGTAGTACTTCAACCCATAGACATGTCACTACCTTGACCTTATCAACGTTTCAGTTCTTATAAACATGGATGCTTCTTATCAATGCTCCAACCTATGATCATATCAAAAATTTATCCCATGTACATACCGCTTCTCTGACCACATATCACATAACCTATATTATTTTATAGTGAAGTTATGAATGTGAACCCAATCTCTGGAATTGATCCAATTTGATTTTGTGCAAGGTTTTATATCCATGTCTTCTGAAAAATGATCTTAACATGTCTCCTTAAGGTATACCAGAATCCTCCTTCTTCAAGGTATATTTAATATGGTGAATAAAGATTTAAATAGCTCACTAGCCTTTCAAGACACCTTAAAATATTAATTTCATTAGCCCAGAAATGTCCTTGGGATATTGATCTTGATCTTCAATGCAAACATAAAATTTCACTGAGAATACTTCAAAAATATATAAGTGATATTCAAACTTCCTTTGATCATGACCTTAGCTTTGATACCATGTTGATAAATGAAAAGTGTGGTAGTTCAAAAATTTCTCTTATTATGACATTATCTTGTGACATTTTCATTATTATTATTAGTTCTTTAGATTTATCTTTTCTTATCATCAATACTAATTCCAAGAAACAAATAGAAGAGGACACAAGATGTAGGCAAAAAACGAGGGAAAAACCCCACTCTGGGAAAACCTGGTCAAAATGATTTATTTAGTAGATTCAAAGATGAGACGACCAAGACCCTCACAACCTAGAAAAATAGTCCCTCCATCAAGTCATCCTTTTTTTTCTTCTTCTTCAGTTCTATGGGCAGTATATTCCATTCTTCAATGTGTACTCAACATGTCCTTCTTTCTTGAAAAATTCCAGTGTGATACAATATTAGATCTTCTAGGTAATGACTTCCTTTAAATGTCATTATCACTATCCTAGCATCGAATACTTTTCACTGTGTTAACATCGAGAACCCTTAAATTTAAGAGCACTGAGACCTCATCTATGATAGAACACCGAGACATATTCACTGCAATAAGACTAAGTCCTCATCACTGCAATAACACCGATATATTATCACTGCAATAGCACCAAGTCTGAGTCCTGTGGTCACTGTAATAGAAATGAGGCCAAGTCAAATGGTAGCACTGAAACCTTTGACACCATGGAGATATCGAAACCTTAATACTCAGGTAGCACCAGACCCTTCTCACTATTGTAGCACCGATTTGTAATGGCACCAAAACTGTGAGACCTTCTTTCTGTGATGGAACCGAATCCATATCACTGTAATGACACCGAAATATCTCCACTGTAATGTCCAAACTTGTTTCAGACACTAATCTGAGCTTTTGTTGACTGTGATATGCGATTTCCTCATACTTGTATATATATATATTTTTTCCATCATAAATGAGCCAACATGAACATATGAAGAGATGTGTCACTGTATGAGGTCGACTTGATGAAGAGTCTAACTTGATGGAGGAGTATTTGACCAAAAAATAAATGAATTTGACAACAACCGAAAGCCTACAATGGAGGATTGAACTATAACTGACCCAAGAATGAAACCCATGCTTTAACAAGTCAATTCAATAATATTAAAAATTCCTTTTTCTTTTCCTTTTGACAAATATATGACATTTTGAATCAAGTAAAATTTATGAAGACCAAACTTAGCTACATTCTTCAACAATAACTCCAAAAACCATACTCTACACATGTGCATAAATACATCAAAATTCTAAGCATGTTAGTTGTTTAGATAATCACATTGCAAGTGCGGATCAGTTCTCTCATTGGCCTCAAATCAAATCTAGGATAATGGCCTAATTGGAAGTCTAGAAGGAGTAATTTCAACCTTATAAAGAAACAAGTCTAGATCCATTCTTGTTCTGGGTATAAAAACACTTCAAAAGGACATAAATTTTTGAATAAATAATATTGAAAAGGGAGCCAAGCCTCCTATTCTAATTCTGAGAAAAAGATACCTAGATCGAATCTCTTAAAGGCACATCCAACTTATCTTCAAAGATATAGTCACCATTGATCAAGATATAATTCGATGACCTGTGTAAGTGGCATAAGACAAGAACCCATGTGTAGGTTCTATGACAATATTGGCATATAGAAATACACAGTTCGAGCCTTTGAAAATCGGTGAGACGACCTTCATTGAAAGTTACATCTATTTGAATCGACAATGTATTATTTTTGGAATCATTTTTAGTGTAGCTCTATAAAGTTGTCAATAAGAATAAGGGCCTATGTTTGAAAACCATAATTCAAGGTTATAATAAACTACTTGATGTCATTGGAAAGAATAAAGATACAAGCAGTGGTAATGTCACAACATTCAGTGCAAGAAAATTTTGCGTTTAGTCATTATAATACTCGAGTAAATATTTTGAAGAAATTTTAGGGTATAAGGAATATTGTTGCGCCTGTAGAAGTCAACTCTATGGGACTTGTGCATCTCAAATTTTCAAGCAGATAAGCAAAAATTTATTTATTTTGAAGAGATAACATTCTAGAGATAGTAGGTAGGGTCATTGTGAGAGTCATCTCTTTCAAGGAAAGTTCTGTTTATTGTCATTATATCTCTAAATATTAGGAAATATTGAATTTTGTTCCATCATGGGAAAGATTTTTCATTGCATTAGTACCTCACATTAATAACAAGAATCATTACAAGATATTCTTGTTGAAAGTTATTTCAATAAATTCTTGGGTAAAAGGGATATCATTGTAGATAGTTCTCTAGATTTTTGCATCAATAATGAGCTAGTAGTAGAGTAGTAGCATACTAATCCTGAAACAAGAAGAGGTTAGTATATAGATATAGTAAATAATATATTTAGCCGATGCACACCTTAAAGAAAAGTGATAAAAATACCATGGCATCCAGAATAGCAGGTCACTATGACAAAGGTATGTAACGTTGAGGTATGTATGGTGTATTTTATTAAGGATACAACATGAAATGTTGTAGGTTAAGTGTATGGTTCTAGGGTTTGTTGTTAAAATTGTTGATATTGGAATTGCTATATAAAACCTTCATCTACATAAGTAAAACCCTAGTCATATGGAAACCATAGCCTTGTTCCCTCATAAAACCCCAACCCTTGGTCTTTTAGGGTTTGTGTACAATCTAGGGTTCATGACAAGTATGTATGGATGAAGTTGACGATTTGAACATGGATCCCTTGTTATAGGGTTAGCACTTGGAAACCCTAGGATTCCATCATCCAAGTTTCCATGGTAACCTTAGATTAACAATTTAACATCCTTCTTTTGTTATTGTATACTTCGCTTGGGTGTACTTGTCAATGAATAATAAAGGTACAAGAAGTAACATAAGAAGGATGAGAATATCCTTTATTTTTGAATGCATGATGGAAGGAGGGAAATTTAAGAAATATTGTATCCTTCTCCAATTTGATAGATTCATGGTATAATCATGCGACAATGGATGCGTACAAGAGAAGAATTAATAGCAACATACAAAAGGATTCATGAACTTGATATAACAATCAACTAGTTGATATGAAAGCCCATAATAAGGATCATTTATGGATCCTCCTTTGGGATTTGATGGGGTGATTACTTCATCTTAGTAAGAATTACCATGATGGTATCATTGTTATTGTCTACTCTCTTTGTTTTGGAGTTTACTTAGAATTTTTTTGATTCAGTTGCAACACGATGGACCTCATTTTGGAAATAAGGAGAAGGGATAGATGATCGGCTAAGAGTTGTTAATGTTCCGCTAAAGACTAATGAAAATTGAAAGAAGACCATGATGTTGATGATGACATTATATACTGTTAAGTTCTCCAGAATCCTGCTATATGAAAAAGATTCACTTTAAGAAGGATATGCTAACTCCATTGGGTTTCTACCTTGGTAGTTGCTCCAAGGAGCTGATGTACACCATGACGATAGGTATGATAGAAGGTCACAGATGGTTCGATGATCATGTCCTGGTTTTGATCATAAGGTTTTTAGAATTCATCTTTGGAATCTAAGGATTACAAAATCCTATATGATGTTTAATGAAGTAGAAACGGGCTTTTCAAGTAAGAAAATCATAACCCTAATTTGATAGAAAAACTTGCTCTTGAATTCTAAGGGTTTTTAGTATTCATAAAGGTCATTAATTCTTATAAAAAAATCCTTGTTGATACTTAGAAACCCATGTCAAGAGAGAAACCCTAATGATAATAAATTTGTTCCCTCATAAGAAACCCTAGCTTTTGGTTTTTAGGGTTTGTAGGTAGTCTAGGGTAAATGGAAAATCCTACAAAGACAAGAATTGTATTTAAGACTCAAACCCTAGGATTGATGTTTCAAAAGGAAATATCATGAAATTTAGGGCTTGAATATGAAACCCTAGAATTCTCCCTCTCTAATATTTATTGAAAACCCTATAGTGACAACCATGTTTTCATGCACTTGTACTTGTATACTTGGCTTGGTTGTATTTATTATTAAAGAATTGCATGTAAGAGAAAGATAAGAAGGGAGAAGAAGCAAAAAAAAATATTTTTCTTAATGATGCCTCCTTGGAAATAATGATCATGGTGAATGGAGGGATTGATAACTTGGTAATCAAGTTGGATCCTTGGGCACTGTAATAAATTAGACACATATAAATATGAACCATGAATATGTTAATACTGTCATGGTGAGAGGGATCCCTATCAAAGAATGTAGAAAAATCAACACAAAGTATATTTGAGGTTATAAAGTTTATAACAGGTCTCGATCATATGAGCAGGTACATAATTGTCAAAGTTGTAGATAGGTAAGCCTACCTCCTATGAAATAATGATGAAAATATTGAGCATGATAGAAAGTGGGATCTGTAAGAATATTGGTAACATTAAAATATACACTTTTTATGACCTTGTTTCCAATTAAGGATAGAAGGAATGATGTTCTGGAAGGTTGAAATTATTTGATGATGTGATGATGTGAAAGAAAGAGTGTGTAGCTAAAGTTGATTAATTTATCCCCTAGTAAAGAAGAAGATTGAATACAAAAAGTGTATATATCTCCATTTCAGAGGGAGGACATGTCATGATAGCCATAATAGAGGCTATGAAGAAATAATGAAGATCATAAAAAGGCTAGAACACTACAAATGGTTATTCGTAAGTTGTATTCGTGATTGATGAAGTTGTGAATTGGATATTTTGTAAAGTGATTTGGCTAAGTTTGGTGATACTAGATAAATTGAAGAAGAAATATTCTGTAGAAATGTATTTGGTTATTGTGATAACCTAAAGAAACATCAAAATAGTTGAAGACCCCGAAGATTATGCTAGCATACAAGATCATGTACATTGGAATTTTAATGTTGGTTGGGGTCATGAAACTACAATATGCACCAACAAATGAACAAGTAGCTGATGTAATATATTGCACAATAAATTAGTTTTAGGAGCATGCTAGGATTGGTAGATGTGCTGATATATTCCTAGAAATCTGGTCTTTGTTTTGGCTTAGAGGGAGAGTGAAGTACCATGAAACTACCAATGATGGTACTTGGGAGGACATCCTGGCTGGGCCGTTGATGATGTATACATCATGTTGAGGGAGGATATCATTGGTCTTGTGGAGATCTGAACATGGATATCATACCTATATACCTATGTTTTGGTGTTATAGTTGAATCCTGATGGTACCTATAGTGGCAGATGCCCAAATAACACCTTAGTCCCAATAGTGTCTTAGAACCTTGAAGAGTGTATGGCATTGGAATCCCTTAGTTGGATTCATTGCATTAGTTTCATTGACACTTGGAACTTTGATATTAGGATACCTTGGAAGTTATGATATCCCTAGCATTGTGTGTGATGATTCTCTTCTTATAATAGCTTGTCAAATGGAGTAATGTACTTGTACCGGTTGAATAATTATGAACACCTTCCTAGTTAAGAGGGATTGTTGGAAATTGTAACTAGTTTCGGTCTCCATAATTATTTTTTGTGCCATGGTGTAATTATGTATTATAAAAAGAAATAAAAACTAATTTTATTGTAAAATATTGACTTATTAAAGCATTGGTTTGATGCTCGGGCCAATATTCAATAGGTTTAACACCCATTGTGTGCTTCGGGGATTTCATATGGAGTCAAAGTTAAAGTCAAGATGTCGTGGACCCTTTGGGGCTCTTTTAAAAATAAAAAGAGATTTTTTTTTTTGTGTGTAAAAATTGTCTTAGAGTCCACTAATTGATCAAGTTGGCAAACCCTTCAAGTCGACCTTGAAGTGACATGTCCAACCCACATATTTTCTGATTTGTTATGAAGTAAGGAAGGAATGTGAAGAGGCTTAAGAAGAGTCATGAAGTCTAGCGAGAAAGTAAAATAATGTCACTCTCCTTTGAAGTGTGAATTGTTTGGGGTATCCACGGTTCTAAAGGAGAAGAATATAACAATTGAATTTTATGAAACAAATCTCTTGGTTGGGTATCTGATCTAATCATGGTGTGTTCGTCTTTGGGTCCATGGTCTTGGAAGACTTGCAATGTAGAAATAAAAAATTGCTTGAAATCAAATGCAACGCAAAACTAAATCACACACTTTGTAGACAAGCGCTTGATGGGATAAAGTTGAACAATACTTGGATGATATTTTTTCGTGTATATGACTCCAACCCTAGTTAATATTTCAAACCCATATATGTGAATGAAAGTACCTGCAAGAAAAGGAATGAGGATAATTTAGATGAGATAAATAATTAATAAAATAGAAGAAAAATCATACCATTGCCTTATTCTCAATTAATAGAGTAAGAGTTTATCCTATTTCCTTGCATGAAAAATGAGAGTTTGTGGTCTTTCACACACATACAAACACAATGGTCAAAGAAAGAAAAATACTATATGATTTTTTTTCATGGAAAAGTTTCTTATTTCTTATAAACATTTATGTAACTCCCACTTAGCCAAGAAATAAAACAAAAATATCAAGTAAATTTTGTTGTCTCACCTAAAACCTTACCATTATGATCTATTTTCTTTATATAGTTGTTCCACTTCAACATCCGAATTGATACTAGTTGTTCTACTCATATCCATGAGACCAATGATGCAAACTTAGATTAAATTTGCCAAATATTAAATTTAAGTGCATGAATAAATAATAATTAAAAGGACTTGAGTACATGAATACCTAAAAGAGCTCCTCTTGGTTTCGAGAATAAATTGTTGGAGTAGTTTAATCTTAGAGCAAACCTCCCTCCACTTGACGAAACAACAACGAAGTCAAAATTGAATTTGTTGTTTCTCTTTTGGATCGAGGATGTTTTGTTCCAAGATGATCCAAATCCTAATTTATTCTCTACTGAATAGGGCCAACCACATGAAGGTGGAAGCTCTAATGCCCCCCTCCTTCCATATCACTCTAAATTCCCCAGTACCCAATCTATCTATTGTATATGAAATAGTTAAAATCAAGACATTGAGATACATAAAAAAACAAATAGAAACATTCGTTCATTCATTAGTAAATCCACAAACAATTTCATCTCAATAAATTTTATCATAAAAAAATGTTTTCATAATATGGTACGCGATGTTTCTAATGATATAACTAGCACAATTATTTATTTTTCATTTTATTTTATTTTGATAGTCTGGTCGTGTACTCATGAGGTTGTTGAGGCTATCACAAGAGGGTGGATCATCAACTTTAACAAGAAACAAATGTTAAATTGATATTTTTTGTTATTATTCATTAATAAAAATAACATTAGAGTTTTCTTTACCTCGTTCATTAGTTAACACTGTTGGAATGGATTCCTTGTGCTCCTCTTCTAGTACGGGATCCTCATGTATGACACCATCTATCATTGAAAGATGACTCATGGTGTCTGTATGTTATGGTGTGAACTATACAAAAAAATACTATGTACAAAAGAACATGTTTTTTCGATTAGGAGATGTAGAAGTTAAGAAATAAACATTCATAATTGAACTTATGACATAAAAAAGCACTTTAAAATATGGTTATTACTTGATATCTCTGAAAATGTTGGTCATGAACATGATGATCCTATCTTTAATCTCAATAATTTTATTTCTAACGCGAAATAAAATGAGCAAGTTATTTTTTCATTATAACCACAAAATTATTGACTGTTATGATTGGGTTGAGAGACATCAGAACAACTCATAATCATTAAACCAATTAGGATCACTAAGAGCTTCACTAAGAATTTCCTCAAGAGCATTTGTGCAATACTGTGACGCTGGTGCCTTCCCCTTATCACCTTGTTTATGAAATAAGTGTAATTTGTAATTTTATTCCACCATCCTCAACTATAAACATTCAAATATTGAATTTGATGAAACACTTTAGATCAATAAAATATTCCAATTTAATGAGTTAGCTCAATTGTAATGGGAAACGTTTGGCCGAGAAACATCATGAGGTGACTGGACAGTGCACTATAATATTTTTTTAATTGAACTAACTTGGATTAGTTGTAGATTAGGAGGCCTAGTTATTAGTACTAAGCAAGCTAATGGTATATTTAAATGAGAAACCTGTCATTCATGGATCATGATCTTTTCAAATGGATAGTTGAGTTAATTATCACTTGAGTTGAAACCATTATGTAATTGAAAGGGGCACATGAATATGAACAATTTAATCATTGAAACTTAAGAATATTAAACCATTAACTATTCCTTTAGAAGGTTG
The DNA here is from genome assembly GCA_034641835.2 of Pinus albicaulis. Taxonomy (NCBI): domain Eukaryota; kingdom Viridiplantae; phylum Streptophyta; class Pinopsida; order Pinales; family Pinaceae; genus Pinus; species Pinus albicaulis. The sequence continues at coordinate 55,731,469 of CM076580.1, read as the reverse complement.
ATTGAGGCATAAACATCCACAAAATATTTTATATCAATAAATTTTATCACAAAAAATTTGTTTACATAATATGAATCAAGGTCATTTATTTTTTTCCAACGAAAAATAACAACTTTTTATTAAGATAGTCAAAAGTTACATGTGCACATGCCATGAGGCATTCAGCCTCTCAGTAAATCAAGCTCTAAATAAATAAGTGAAGTAATATTTTATCAAGCTTCTTTCTCTTTTTAAATATGTAGTTAGCAATGATGTCTTTATCTTGGCCCCCTTCAGTTGTTGTGGGATCTATTGTATGTCTTGCTATTGACCTAGTCCTATGACTATGTTGCTGCAAGTGGGGATGAACATCAAATGTAATAAGAAAGAAATGTTAAATACATATTTAGAGTTATTTTATTACAATTTTTTTTTTAATAGAAAGAGTAGTATACTATTATTTACATGCTACGATAGTGGAGGGAAGACAAATACTTTCGGATTTGGCCATATGTTCCTCCTCTTCTCTGGCCTCATCCAGTACATGCTCTAGTGTAGAAAAAATAAAGTTTATAATTAATACATCGTTTTCATTTAAATATTTTTAATGCAATCCACATTACAATTTTCTTATAACACATGAAATACCTCCAGTACTGAGCTGAACATAATTCTCAAGAGGCACCCCACCATCAGTAGGATCATGTGTTGTATCTACATTACTTTCCTGCTTTTTACAATCAAACACATTACTTTATGGAAACAAATAATAACCAATAGATTGTACAAGTAATCATCTATAAATGCTATTCCTTGCTTTTATTTGCTTGAGTGTTAGGTTGGGTGCTGGAAGACTATGAAGACGCCAAGCTTGTCCCACGTTCAACCAATGACTTGATAGTCATGCTTGAAAGCAAGCTTTAGGTCTTCCTCCATGGGATATTCTTTGAATTTTTACCCCTGCCATTTTGCATGATAACATGAATTTTTCTTCTTCTGTGATATTAAATCAAAATTGTTAATAATTTATATTTTGGACACAAATTATTTTTTTATATACTTACAATTTTTGTGACTAGTTTTGAGTAACCACTTGGGCTAAGATGATGTTGCCCATGTTTATCTATTCTAGCCATCACAACTTTGTATGTATCTGGGAGCATATGTTTAAAATATTGAAAAACTTAATTAGATTTTTTAATGATCATAAAACATCATAATTACATTATTAAAAGTGCCTCATACTTTCATGGTCCGGGTGGTGTCTTCCCTGCTTTTCAAAGTTCCTTCTCATTTGCATCTGCCACAAGAGATTTCCACTCCATATTTGGAATCGATGAAGGGTGCTCATGTGACCTGGTCCTTTCCAAATGAGACCTATACTGGTCCCAAAAATATTTTAAATGCAAGTCTTCCTTCGAGGTAACTCCAATTTTGTTGAATGTACCCTCACCGTACAAGCGAACCTTCATGTTCATAAGTTCATTTTTCAACTTGGAACTTTGGGATTTCTAGTTTTTTTGAATGGTGGGCCCAAATATTTCCAAGGTTAGGTCATACAAATGCCTATAGAATACATCGTTTCCTGCAAAATGATATTATCATTAGTTTAAAATAATCACAGACTATACACTAATTTCAATTAGATTGTAATTAATATTTAAAAAAATTTATAAATACATGGGAGTTTCTCTATTTTCATGGGGACATTGTCATCATCTATTAGAAACATAATCAATATTTTTTCTGTACTAGTAACATAGGAACATCTAGGAAATATCACTTCAAATTGTGCAATGGGATCATGCTCTACATCCACAACATCATGTGCAAATCATGAAGTATGTTTTTAAGGGGATGCAAAACCTTGCATGTGTGGTTCAATGGGTGTACCAATATAAATGATTGATGCATCACTCACAGGAAAAGCATAAGAGCTGCTACCAATGCCACTTGCATAGTCACAACATGAGGATCGTACTATGCCAAAAAATCCCATAAAATAACGAGTTTTTTTATAAAGGATGAGATAATTAAAATCATAAACAAATAAGTGAGTTTCTCACCCCATACTGAAAAATTTGGCACATCAAGGTTTTTATTTGGCCTATTATCTTTTTTATCTAAGGCTTAATTAGAACTAAAGAACCAATTTTCTTGTCTTCTTTCATTCGAAGCTTTTTTGTTGTTTGGATCAAATTGACGAACATAAAAAATGCTTCCTCAGTAAGCTCTTCCTTAGGAGCACCCATGGACTGATATGAGGATGGTGCTTTCGCCTTATCACCATTTTTATCAAATAGGTGTAACTTGTATTTTTATTCCACCAACCTCAACTATAAATATTCAATTATTTGAATTTGATGGAACATTTTAGATCAATAAAAAATTCCATTGTTTACATAATATGGGAAGTTTAGCTAGTTAAAAATTTTCTCGTAAATATTATGATATCTCGAAAGTTCATTATGACACATTAAAATCAAGCAATTCATCCACAATTAATATGTAGAAATTAATAGAAATTTTCTACTATTGATGAAATCGAACTAAAATGAAGAGATTAAAAATTTCCTCTAATATTTTGTAGAATGGAAATGACAATTTAGAAACAAATGTAATGACATGCGACCATTAAAACCACAAGAAAAAAATCATTTTATAGGGGAACCCAACTGGGAAAAACCCCTTTGCTTCTTTTCATTAATCAGATGAGAATGTGAAACTAATTACAATGTCTTTCTTCAATCCAAAAGCACACCCTACACTATAAACTTGTTCTCCTACTAACTATCCTTCTTTAGCCAACACTTGGAAAATTCAAGGCCCCAACTTGCTCCTATTTCCTTGCACAATAATTGAGGAAATTAGCTCCTAAAAGATAGAGATTTCCTCCTTTTTTCTTATGCAATTCACAAGGAATGATTCACCTGCTTAACTACCAAGCCTATACACTCAACTAGTATACATTGATAATTACAATGTGCCTTTTCCTCCACTCCAGCTAGGAAATTTGAATTCCATTCTTGTCTGGGATATTTTTAGCTAATTGGCTAGTTTAACTGAGAGAGAACATAGATAACAACAATTCTACTACTCAACTGACCTTCAACTGACTCAAATAGGTACTTAAGTTTAGTTTACTAAGTCAAATTAAAAATAACTGAACTAGATTTTTAACAGTCACTACATGCACAACTCTAATTCTATCCTATAAATCAAATTTACTCAGTAAAATAGTATAAAAAACCATGTCACACAAGTTAACTACAATCCAAGTCATCTTATTCTATCCTATAAATCAAATTTACTCAGTAAAATAGTGTAAAAAACCATGTCACACAAGTTAACTACAATCCAAGTCATCTTGTTGATGTGGAAAATCAAATTACTAAATTTGACTAAGGCACAAGTCAAATTTAGTCTTTCTTGCTACAATTTCCAACACTCCCTCTTAGCAAGAAAGGGATTTTTCACTGCCCCTATACTGCACCCTTGGAATTAGAAATTTTATCTCGACAATGCCTTTGTCAAGATATTTGCATCGCGATCCTCATTTAGAATGTACTGTAGAATCATAATAATCATCTGCACATAATCCCACTAGTGATGGCTCCTGTTATCAATGTTCTTGGAACTGTCATGAAATACTTGATTCTCAGAGAGTTTAATGCAACTATGATTATCACAATAAATCTCCATCGGATGCATATCCTGACTAAAAACACCCACAAGTATTTTCCTCATCCATATGGCATCACATGATGCTTAAATTTAAGACATGTATTCATCCTCTTCTAAGATGAGTGCCACAAACCTCTGTTTCTTGCTATACTAGGAAATAACTGCAGACCCAACACTAAAGGTAACACCTGAAGTAGTTTTCATGTCTGATGGACTCCCTACCCAATCTGCATTGGTGAAGCCTTGAAGATTCACTCCCTCTGTTCTCATGTATAATAACCCATAATTGGTTATGCTTATGAGGTACCTCAACACATGATATGATGCCTTCCAATACAAATTGGTAGGCTTCACCATGGATGGACTCAACTGATTAACTGCATAGCATATGTCGGGCTTTTTATTCACCATATATATCAAGGATCCGACAAGCTATTGGTAGATGGTAGCATCTACTGCCTCTCCTAAAGAGGCACTCTGCTTCCTCCAGTTTGTAGCTAGAGGTGTGTCCATAGGCTTGCAGTTCTCCATGTGAAATCTCTGAAGTATTTCAAAGGCATACTTCCCTTGACTGAAAAAAATCTCTCCATCACCATGCCATACTTCTAGCCCAAGGAAGTAATGCATCAAGCCCATGTACATCTAGAATCATCTTGTAAGGTCCTGTAATATTCCAAATTTAGCATGCAGCTAATTGGAATATTGATTTTTGTTTTTATCACCTAACAGTTGAATAAATGGGTAAGGAGGCCCATGAATAATAAAAATATGAATAAAATCCCTCATAATGTGAAAAGGGATCATCATAGGAGTTGGATTTCACACCCTCATGTGTGAAAAGGGGCATTTACATGTGGACAAGGTCAAGGTTTACCAATTCAACACTGCTGGGATAGGAGGTGGAGATCATCTTTAGAGACAGCGTAGAGATAGTGGGAGGAATATTCCATGGTGGAGGAAACCCTAATGAGTGGGACCCAAGATGAGAGGGCTTCCATTTGTATAAAATTAGGGCAAGAAAACCATATGAGGACATGTTATGGATTATTGATTTTATGGTCTGTATGGCTATTTTTCATTCTCTTGTTGTTTAGCAGAGTTGCTGTGGTGCTTAGCACAAGGCATTCTTGTTTAGAAATTCCTTCTCCTTTCTTGAGAGGCCTCTTGAAGGAGTTTGCACTTCATTTCTCCAAATCTAGGGTTGAGGCCAAGCATCCTCCTTCAGCTACAACGTTATTTCTGTAGCAGTATAACGTTGTGTTGCACGGTGTTGCAGTGGATGTTCCACAACACCACTTCCAGAGCTTAATTTTCAGAGGAGGAAGCTTTCCTTTCTTTGGGAGATCAATGAGGAAGACCTTTGAGCATATTTCAGATCTTGGCACTTGGCCAACATATTTTCTTTCTCCTATATCACAGTATCCCTCAGTGACTGCGTTATTTCCAGTGAGCATTTGCAGTGAGGGTTTGCAGTTATTGTTGGAGGGTGAGATCTTCAGTGTTAGGATCAGCCTTTCACTTGGAAGATACATTGGAGGAGGTCTATTTATCTAGTGCAACATCTTCAGCCATCTCCATCAAGTTCTTGAGTTTCATTTGCTACTCAGTCCTAGGACTGCAACTCCGACATTTTTGCACTTTTGCATATTTCAACCAATCCTTCCAGGATTGTCTAGAAATTGTGTTTGGGAGCTTAGATATTCACTCCCCACATTGTATGAGCCATATATTTGCAGATATATATTATTTTACATTCCAATGTAGTAGTTTACCATCTATGACTGCGCTGTACATGTTCATGAACATTCTGCAATATAGCAACATTACACTTTTGGCATATGTATTGATGGGAGGCTTGTTTGCCTTGATTATTTGAGTTGTATTGCACTTATTTGCTACTGATTTACATAATAAAATAGCTCCATGGTTTCCATACATTTTGGTATGATGTTATTCACTAATATTTCCAGTTTTGTGTTCATGTATTGCTGCATCCCCATTTTGGGATATTACAGTGGTATCAGAGCATAATCTTGGCTCAGCCTGTGGATCTAAGCCAATATGCTATCTAGAAGACAACAAGAAGAAAATATTAACAAAAAGAAGACTCCATTATTTGGAGGAATAAAGGATGAGAAAATTCCAAATTTTTCTATCTCAAACTTTGCATAGCATTCATGAAGATCTTAAGAAGATGAGGAAGGAGATGTGTAGAGAATCTCCAAGAGGGTTTGAATCTGAAACAAACTCTAGATTTTCACATAATGAGTGTGAGCATGCAACCACACACTATAAAATCAAATCCACTTCAGAAAACCATGGAGGAGGCAAGCAACATGATATGGATATATTTCTTCTATCTACTTTTGATGGTTCACCTACATGTTCAGCTAGAGCTTGGGTGGAAGAGCTAGACACCTATTTGCAGCAGCACCAAATTTTTGAAGATGAAGCCATCAAATTTGCAGCGCTGCATTTTGGAGGTAAGGCCTATGCATGGTGAATATATTAGTCTTTCTCTTTGAAAAATGAAAATACTTCTTCTTATGCAAGGTTCACTAAGACATTAGTGGAAAGATTTGATGGGAAAATTTCTAAAACACATGTGGTGGAGCTAAAAAAATCTAAACAAATGAAACCCTTGCATGTGATGGAGAAAAATATAAACTCAAATCCACTTCAGAAAACCATGGAGGAGGCTGACATATTTTATCATACCTTGTTAGAGGCAAGACCTCTATCTCATAGTCCTGAACAAGAGGGCATGGAGATCCCCTTTATAAAAGAGGATCCAATTCTTGGGAGGTTGCCCATACATATTAATGAGGATGAGGGCAACAATGTTGTCATGTCTAGAGTTTATCTAGCACCTCATGCAGAGGAAGAGGGAGCTCTTGTTCCAATGAGATGGATTCTTACATAATTTCAAGGAATTCCCCAGTATCTCATATATGGAGATCAAGGCACAACTCATGATCTACATGTGCCATTGATGATAGGGTGTGAAACTATGGATATAAAAGGAGGAGATAGGGAGGATGACCAACATCATGTGATGAGAAGCACACACCCCTATATATTTTAGGAGGTTGATGCACCTAAGAGGGATACTGGATTGTGCAGTGAGGGCAGAGACAACTCTGTCCATTCATATATGCAGTCTACTCTTGATCTTGATGTCTCGTTGTATGGAGGCATTTCACTGGGGAGACCACCAGATCAGCAGAGGAGGATGGATGCTTCACATTTTAAGGCACCACTCATTGATTTTAGAGGAGTGGAGACCTTAGGAGAGCTTGGTACAGTGTTGGGAGTCTTGGGTAGACTCAAGGAGGAGAGAGGCATTCTCTCAACATCATCTTTACCCACTCTCATTTCAGATTCTGCATTGTGGTAGGAGAAGCATGGGAGGGATAACAACCTTCCAACTTGCATATTTGGCATGGGAGGTGTCAAAGAGGAGGATGACCATATGATAGATGTTCTTCATGATAGATCATCATCACTGTCAGTATGGAGGATAGATCCACATTTGAATTCCTAGCTATTGGTGGAGTATTCCAAGGATCTTTTCACTTGTATGATATTGGATGAACAGCTACATGAGGAGGGATATTCAGTTAGAGATGGGGTCATCTACTATCATGGTAGGATCTTCTTATCTAGAGCTTCCAATCTCAAGGAGAAGTTACTACAATAATCTCATGAAGATTTCCTTTTCAGCCACACTTATTCTATGAGAGCATACCACACCATCATGGAGGGGTATCTTTGGGAAGGCTTTGAGGAGGAGATATACAAGCATTTGAGGAGATGCATGGATCATGTGGAGATGGAGGAGATAAATAAATCTTTGGAAGAGTTAACAAAACCACCTCTTTTCCCTCTGAGGATGAGAGGGGATTTATCTATGAGCCACTCCATTTGCATGAGCAAAACATACGGTAAGGGTAATGTTTGGTTGCATAATGATTTGTATCATGAATATGTGCATTACTTAACCATGTATGTGTAGGAATTTTCTCAAAGGAGGAACATTCCTCCTTCTAGACTTAATGGTCTACTTGAGGCCATGAGAAGTTTTTATGGACACTCCCTAGAAGGACTTGGGGAGGAGATATCTATTGGAGAACATGCTTATTTGACACCTTACATCATACACTTTCTCCAAACTTGTGAGGAGATTGGGGAAGCAAGAAAGTGGTTGAGAAGCCACACCTTATGTCAGCCTCTATTGTAGTTGAGGGTCAAACTACGTTGGTTGCATATGAGGGACCATTTTCCTTCTCCATTTCTACATATGGCAGCAAGTATGATTCTCATTATGGTTCCCTATGTTGCTGTTGTTCTTATTTTTCTTGGTAGCATGATTGGGGGAGGGACACATTGGTTGGATGTGTCCTTTGGGGAAGAGGATTCCCACATATTTTGCATTACATGTTCTAAGGGGAGCATGGGAGATGATATGGCCACCATAGCAAAACAATTGTATCTTTATGAGGTGGGCCATAAGATTGATTGGAGCACTTGGGCTATGACTCTCATAAATCATTGGGAGAAACTTTTCTATGAGTTGCCATGTCATGTTGTGCAACAACAGTTAGGAAAACTGTGCTGTGACCACTTGGGAAACTGTTGGTACCTTTTAGCTCTATGTGAAACCTTCAGTATTCCTCTTACTTGGATGCCATATGATGGTGATTTCCTATCCATCATATGTGGGATGAATTGGGCTAGCATGATTCACAACGTTGGAGGGAAGATCTTTGGAGATCCATTTTTATTCTTGCCACTTGGAGGCAACACATTTGCAGCCCAAGAGCAGTAGATACTCTACACTTATCATAAGTGGAGGGGAGGATAGAGTGGGGTAGGCTACTTTGTCTACCATGTTCATATTTTCAGCGCACCTACTTTGCATGAGCCCAAGGTGGAGGAGAATTTTTAGGAATTGCCATGCTGAGAGGTATCTCATTTTGTATGGATGATTGCTTGGGGATGGAGGATCCACATGGGAATGATAGTTCCCAACACTTTTTAGATTCCATTCCTCAAGGGGACCTCTGGACAATACCTTATTGCCTTCTTGAGTACTCTACTTGTTCACGATGACAACTATTTAGCTAACTTGCATGCTTGGGAGGGGCAATATGGAGATTTATTGATGAGACAACATCTCATTATTTGGAGGAGCATATCACATGTGGATGCTACAGCAGGAGGAGGGGATAATTCTCAGTTCTATCCTTGCAGTTGCTTAAGGACAAGAAACATTTGGGAGGGGAGGACTGTAATATTCCAAATTTAGCATGTAGCTAATTGGAATATTGATTTTTGTTTTTATCACCTAGCAGTTGAATAAATGGGTAGGGAGGCCCATGCATAATAAAAATATTAATAAAATCCCTCATAATGTGAAAAGGGATCATCATAGGAGCTATATTTCACACCCTTATGTGTGAAAAGGGGCATTTGCATGTGGACAAGGTCAATTTTGATCAAGTCAACAACGTTGGGATAGGAGGTGGAGATCATCTTTAGAGACATCACAGAGATAGTGGGAGGAAGATTCCTTGGTGGAGGAAACCCTAATGAGTGGGACCCAAGATGAGAAGGCTTCCATTTGTATAAAAGGAGGGCAAGGCAGCCATATGAGGACATGGTATGGATTATTGATTTATGGTTTGTATGACTATTTTGCATTCTCTTGCTGTTTAGCAGAGTTGTTGTGCTGCTTAGCACAAGGCATTCCTGTTTAGGAATTCCTTCTCCTTTCTTGAGAGGCCTATTGAAGGAGTTTTCACTTCATTTCTCCACATCCAGGCTTGAGGCCAAGCATCCTCCTTTAGCTACATCGTTATTTCTATAGTAGTATAACGTTGTTGCAGGGTGTTGCAGTGGAGGTTCCACAACACCACTTCCAGAGCTTATTTTTCAGAGGAGGAAGATTTCATTCCTTTGGGAGATCAGTGAGGAATCCCTTTGAACATATTTCAGATATTGACACTTGGCCAACATATTTTCTTTCACCTACAGCGTAGTATCCCTCAATTACTGCGTTATCTCCAGTGAGCATTTGCAGTGAGGGTTTGCAGTGATTGTTGGAGGGTGAGATATTCAGTGTTAGGATAAACATTTCACTTGGAAGATCCATTGGAGGAGGTCTATTTATCTGGTGCAGAATATTTAGCCATCTCCATTCAGTTCTTGAGTTGCAGCTGTTACTCAGTCCTAGGACTGTAACTCCAACATTTTTTCACTTTTGCATATTTCAGCCAATCCTTCCAGGATTGTCTAGAAATTGTGTTTGGGAGCTTAGATCTTCACTCCCCACATTGTATGAGCCATCTATTTGCAGATATAAGTTATTTTAAATTCCCATGTAGCAGTGTACCATCTATGACTACACTGTACATGTTCATGAACATTCTGCAAATACCAGCATTACACTTTTGGCATATGTATTGATGGGAGGCTTGTTTGCCTTGATTATTTGAGTTGTATTGCACTTATTTGCTACTGATTTACATAATAAAATAGCTCCATCATTTCCATATACTTTGGTATGATGTTATTCACTAATATTTCTAGTTTTTTGTTCATGTATTGCTGCATCCCCATTTTGGGATATTACAGGTCCACATTGAAATAGCGAATCAACTGCTCATCCCCTATAAGTATCACGTCATCAACATACAAAACCAAGATAAGCAACTTTCCATCTACCACAATGTGATAGAGGTTGGCAAGTGATTCACTTTTTGTGAAGCCCAATCCATTGAGATATGTTTCAATCCAAGTGTACCATGCTTAGGGTGCCTGTTTGAGACCATATAGGGCTCTCTTGAGTCTAGACACATGTGTCTTCTCATCGGATTTCTCAAATCCCTCTTGATGCTATATGTAAATTTCTTCCTCAACAATACCATTGTGAAAGGCGGTCTTCACATCCATCTGATGGATCTTATACCCCATATGCACAACCAATGCTAGAATGGTTTTGATCGATGAATATATTTACATTATTGCAATTTTTTCCTCATAATCCACTACCTCTACATGAGAGAAGCCTTTGGCCACAAATCTAAACTTGTACTTCTCGATGATCCCATAAACTTCATGCTTCACTTTGTAGATCCATCTAGAAACAACCACTAAATTTTTCTTTGGTCTAGAAACTTACTCCCATTATTCACGATAGATTCATGCTCCTCCACAATGGAATCAACCCACACTGGTTGAGAAACTGCTTCCTAAAATGAAGAAGGCTCTCTCTCAATCAGGTCTACCATGAGAGCCATATATCCAGTGTACCTGTTTGGTGACCTCCTCTACCAAATTTATGATGTATGAGCTCCCACATGCTCTCATGCATCCTATACCAATATTTCAGCTTCTTTGGTTCTCTTCCTCCCCTATTTGGAATATTTTGGTTGAGTGGGTACCCCACTCGACCTCCTGTCTGCTCCTTTGCATGTGGCTACTCCACAACATCCTAAAGCTTTGTTTGAGACTCCTCCTTAGGATATAGAAGCTCCTCCTCTAGTGGGATACTCAAATGTCACTCTAAATAACTTCTCATATATGTCTCCTCATCAAATTTGACATCTCTCCTCACTACTGTCACCTTGAGTGAGGGAAAATACACCCAGAAATTATGTGGTGTCTCTGTGTATCCTACAAAGAATCTCATCTCAGTTTTAGTCTCAATTTTCTTCCTACTATCCTTGGAGACATGATAATACAAAATAGCTATAATATTTTTTAAATGAGATAAATTTTTCTTCCTCCCAGAGAAAGCTTCTTCATGTGTGATCATGCCAAGTATTCTACGAGGGCTCTTGTTCTACAAATAAATTGCAGTGTTGCATGCTTCTTCCCATAGATTTAATGGTAGCCCTTGTTCATGAAACATGGATCTTGCTGCTCCCATTATGCTTATGTTATTCCTTTCAGCCACCCCATTTTTTTGTGGGTTATGGGGTTCTATCAGTTCTCTTCTAATACCCTCTTTGGACAAAATTCCTTGAAGGTGATCGAAACATATTCTCCTCCACTATCACTTCTCAGGGATTTTATTTTTTGACTAGTCTCCTTTTCAACCAATTATTTGAATTCAACAAAATTTGAGAAAACTTCGTCCTTCTTTTGCATGAATAAAATCCAAAATTTTCTAGAAAAGTCATCAACAAAAATCACATAATACTTGTTTTTTTCTATAGAGGCTGTAGAAAATGGTCCACATACATCATAGTGGACTCGCTCCAAGATTTCTCTAATTCTGTTATCTCATCCCTAGAAAGTGGATTTGCATATATCATGTTGGTCAAGGGTGAATTTATGTAGACTGGTGGTAATCTGCTGCATTATTTTTAAGGCCCCATGACGTAAGTGTCCCATACAACTGTACCAAAATTCTCCAAAATCTCAACTCTGAACCTTTTCTTCCTTTCTACTCAGTGTAGTACAAGATTCCACCTCAATTTTGAAGAAAATTTTCACTTTAACTCCGATCTATTTTAATTTATTGATAACTACATGACTTGGAAAGGATTTCCCTTTACTGAAAACAACATCATAGCCTCTATCCTACAATAAAGTTACATAGATCAAGTTCTTCTTCAGCCCAGGTACATACATGAAATAATTTAGATGAATATGGGAGCTCGACTCCCTCTTAAAGGTTACAATTCCAATTCCTTTGGTACTATACCGACAATAATCCCCAAGTTATATGTGGATCTAACCATCCTCACTAGTACAAATGGGGCCAAAACACGATGAATATTAGTTGGATATGTGACTTATTGGCGTCAGCTACCCGACACATTGGTGCTCATCAAATCGTTGCTAGGATTTTGTTGAATTGTCAACAGTTTAGTAACCATCAGATATTTTATTATACAATTGTCGATTATCCAACATAGAAAAAGGCCAAAATGGTCATTAAAAAACTGACCAATAGAAGTCAGTTTTGCAATGCTACAAATCGTTGGATATCCAATGGATCGAACATCGAATGTTCGATAGGTCTTGTGCAAGTCTCCAGTTGGATATTCGACACATAGGTCATTTTTTCTGAAAGGAAAAATTGACATTTAGGTGTCGGGTAATTGATGATATAATTTAAGTTTGGGACATGTCTATTATTGCTTCGACGTTCGCATGCTGATGGTGACACGTTATATTTACGATGGGCAAGATTTCTGTCTGATGGGAGTGTTAAAATACCAACACTTCTATTCGTTGATTCTGGCATCAATTATCCAACGAATAATTTTATTGCCATGCATCAAATATGTGATGAATGGCCTGTTTCATTGAATATTCGATAAAGGTATTCATAGTATGTTTTGTCAAATATTAGATGGATATATGCATTTCAAAAAAATATAATACAGTCTTGGCATCAAGGGGGTGGAACAAAAATTTAATCCTACAAAACATATGTGGCATGGCATAGGGTTTAATTGGAAGATTAAAATATCTACTTTTCTTCAAATACCTTTCCTCCTATCAAGATGAAGATAGCATGCCTAGATTTTTCATGACATGGGAACCAATAGCACCATTAAATTCAGTCATATTCATCTTAGAATCCATAAGTGGAGGGGTCTCTATTTTTCCAAAGTCACCCAAGACTTGAACATGGCCCCGACCACTATTATGTGCACTAGTGTGCATCCACAGACATTATCATTTCGTTGGTAGGACTTGAACCCTAGTCACTTCAATCATTAATCACACCAATACTTTTATACCACTGTAAGATTTGGGGACCTAGAATCTCCATGACTACATGGGAGTGACCAAAAAGATACAAAAGCATTTAACAATATCTTTCCTAAGAATAAATATATATACCATAAGATCGCTCGACTAAAATGAGAGGAGCCAATTTGTAGGGAAGGAACTGTGATTTATTAAAAGTTGATTATTAATATTAAAAGTAATTCGAATGGTTATTTGATATTTTCCTTCCCTAAAACTTTTTCAGAAAGAAAAAATACAAGTTCATAAGTTAACCTGTTGACACTTTTTATACTAGTGGTTTTCGATTGGGTTGTGTTATGTTCATTCACACAACTCCCATGATGAGTTAAGTCACTAGATGTAATAAGAAAACGAACTCCTTTGTATTGGGGTGTGAGGATGACCCTAGTTTTATTGTCCTCATGCTAGCCATCTTGGATATCTTCCACACTCAAATAAGAATAATCCAAACCTTTAGGTATGTGAATCATATATTTAGCTCAATAAGGGAGTAGTTTGAAAACTTTGAGATAGATCATATATTATAGCATCATTTTTCACCCTCATGTGATTCATTATTGTATCTATGGCCTTGGGTACCCATTCCCACAGACTTGAACAAAATTCATAAAAAACAGTGTTAAAAATCCCATACGCGGTTATGCCTAGAATTTTCCGCGTGTATACGCGAGTCCACATGTACTTTTCTGCGTATGCCATTAAAATCATTAAAATATATATAAAAATTCCCTATTTTCAGGCTGGGTTGATGGTTACTCTAGTAGTTCAACCACCCCAGCACGTGGCCAACTGTTTCCAACTGATTGAAACTACTTTGAGGGAGTATAAAAGCCCCTCATGTGCATGGCCTAAGGGAGAGAGAAATTTATAGAAATTATACTTTGGTTTCCTGCATACCTTGTTCTTCTATGCATTTTATATCAATATGATTCTTTATAACATCTTGGATTGGAGAATGTAATGATAATGTAGAAATCAATGGGTTCATTGATTATTTGTGTATGGTTATGGAAGATCTAAATATGAAAGGGTTCAAATTTTTTTTCAATAAATTGATGGTACATATTCTCTGAGAATTATGGATTCTATACCAAATACATATGACCTCAATATAAATTTTGTATTGGCTTTGTGACTGAAGTTTCCATATAGTCTTGTCATCGATTATTTATGTAGTTCGTATGGTGTGTCTTCTCTGAGAATTATGGCTTCTATACCAAATACATGTGACCTCAATATAAATTTTGTTTTGCATTGATATATTAAAGTGGACATAGAAATAATGAATTTAATACAATTACTAACTTAACATAGTGACCATATGAGTTGTAAAAGTAGTTACTGAGTATAAATATGCACCCATGAAAACACCTTAGACAGTGGTACATTGACATGAAAAAATATTAAGGTAACTTTAGTTTGATGTTAATTTTGATTTTTTAACTCATCTAGTTGAATTGAATCAGGGCTACCGAAAGAGGGTTGTAGAAATTCACATACAACTAGTACTCATGTGATTGGATGGAATATCCTAAAAGAAGCATGACTTGAAAGAGGTTGCCTATGAAGGATAGATCTATGACATGACTCTTGGTTCAACAAAATGGAGATATGATCCAAAGAAGTCTATGGAAGGAAGTACAAATTCTGTAGAGGCCAACGAAGGAGGTAAATATGTGTTTGAGCAGTTCACATGTGCAAATCTGTTGGAGGAGCTAAGGTTTCCTCAGTCATAATTTTGTAGAGAATTGGTTCAGGGTTCGGGCTGGCTCATCACTTAGAAGTTTTGGTCTTGGGTCAAGGTCATGGTCTTGGAAGTATTCATTGAAAAACTTTTATAAGAAGATGTTTTGTGGGTTTTCCTCTCTAGGAGAGGTTTTTTCCCTAGCTAGCTGCCTACATATGGTGTTCCTGTGTTAACATTGTGATGTTATTATTGAAATTTTTCTTTATGATGAACATAATTAAATAATGATAAAAATCAAAAGAAAATGTTAAGGATAAAATTAAATGTAATTAAAATGATTTTAAATCTTCTTTCTATTACTATCTCATGTTTATGGTTTTGAATCATAAAGATTCTTGTTAGGAATATCAATCACTAGATTGAATCTACCTTTATGATTTGCTTATTTTTATTGAACTAACCTTTAGAGTTCACTATAAAACCCTAAATTTTTATGCTTAAGGTATGCTTTCATGCACTAGACCAAGAATAACAAGCATAAGTTTTAGTGAAGGCCCTGAGGAGAGAATGTCGTCTAGAGAATTGGGTAAGCATCTGAGACTGATACTCCTTGAGGATTATAAATCCAAGATAGGTAGTAGTCTCATGACTGAAACTTTTTGAGGATCTGACAGGGTATCCAAGATAAGAGTGGTCGAAGATGACCAATGTTATTGGAGAATTTGTAATCCAAGATAAGAATAATTAAATTCAACACAAAAATAAATCTCACACACAGTAGCCAAGCTCTTGGTGGGCTAAATTTGAGCAACACTTCAATGAGTTTTTTTCACATATATGACTCCAACCCTAGCCAATATTTTAAATCAAGATATGCAAATTCAAATCCCTGCAAAACAAAGGAAGGAGGACAAGTCACATGATATAAATAATTAATAAAATAGAAGAAAATTCATACCAATGCCTTATGCCCAATTAATAGAGTTTCTCCTACTTACCTTCATGAAAAATGATAGTTTTTGGTCTTTCACTCAAATACAAACACAATGGTTAAAGATAGACAAATACTACATGAATTTTTTTCATTGAAAAGTTTTTTATTTCTTAATAAACCTTTATGTAACTCCCACTCAGCTAAGACATACAATACGAATATCAAACAAAATTTGTTTTCTCCCCTAAACCATTACCATTTTGAGCTATTTTCTTCTGATAGTTGTTCCACTTCAACATCTGAATTGATACTAGATTCCCTAAACATATTCACAAGACCAATAGGGAAAAATTATATTAAATTTGACAAAATATCAAATTTAATTGCATGACTGAGATAATAATTAAGAGGACTTTAGTTCATGAATACTTGAATGAGCTACTCTTGGTTTTGAGAATAAATTATTGGAGTAGTGTAATCTTGGAGCAAACATCCCTCCACTTGACGAAGCAGTAACAAATTAAACATTGAATTTGTTGTTGCTCTATTGGATCGAGGGTGTTTTTCTCCAACCATGTGAAGATGGAACCTCTCATGGCCCCTCCATCCCCCAGATCACTCTAAATTCTGAGTACCCACTCTATCTACTATATAGGAAATAGTTGAAAGAAAGACATTAAAATACATAAAAAAATAGGAAACATTCATTCATTTGTAAATCCACAAAATATTTCGTCTCAATAAATTTTATCACAAAAAATATGTTTACATAATATGAAAAAGGTCATGTACATAAAGAAACATATAGAAATTATTCATTAACATATAACATTCATTAATTAATCATAGACACAAAATACTTCATCTAAATTTTTTTTTATCATCAAAAATATGTTTTCATAATATGGTGCATGATGTTTTCATAAATGGAATGGGCATCATTTGTATGAGAACCATCATGAGGTGAATATGGAAACAACATGTATGATATGAATAGAGTGATATGTACTATATTAGCATAATGAACTGGTCCATATGTTGTGGATACATATGAAATCATAGGTCATTACTGTTGTTACACGAGTCTCTAATATCGATACTTGTATTGCACTTTTTGTAATGATCGTTTCTTATTCCATGATAGTTATGGGATTAATAGTACCACTATAGCCTTTATTTCTATTATTGTGTTATGCATTTCACCGATGAGATTGAGATCCAAGCTGATTGCGATCAAATAAGGTGAAGTAGATATTACTCATATAAGGAATAGGATATCATACTAATCAATAATAACCAATGCAATTACTTCACCTTATATAAGAGGTATGGGCTTACAAATCAAACATCAATGTGATTACACATATCATACATAAGTACTCACAATTTTATTGGTCATAATATACCAATAGTGGTATCTCTAAGTAATGATAAAGATAAATGATATATATGGTCGTAGTACTAGGTATAGTGATAAGGATAACCAATGGCCAAACATATTCAATTATATCCATATTTTCTTTGATTTCCATAAATGTACGACTATTCACTACTTATTCGAAACATGTTACATAATAGATATGGATCTAGTACTAGTACGATATCAAGCTCCAACAGGTAAGCTATAATATACCACGTATAAAGGGTCATACAAGCTTATCTATAAACATCACTAGTTCAAGATTCAATCTAATGAGTAATGATAACCACTCTAGTTAACACTATATATTAGATCAACTTAAGCTTGAATATTCATAATACTTGTGTAAAATGAATGGTGGTGTTCAAACTTTCCCTAATCTAATACGATGTATGGGCTTAATACTGGTACCAACTGTTTACCATATATGAACTATAAGGAGATCCCTAATAAACTACTATGAATAGGTAAGGGTTATGATTCAACTGATAAAATAGGTGTAATAATTACTATACCTTAGCTCTTTCACAATTATAGTACTAATATAGCTTATGTTTCCTCTTTATTAACTACACAAATTAGTAGATTGAACAAGTGGTTTCATACTATGAATTGAACCTTGTACAAGCTGTAACAAGGTAAGTATTACTTATAATAAGGATGACATGATATGAGCTATTACCCTTATATTACACATAAGTATGATTGAGCTTTGTGACAGATACAAAATTAATGAGACTAATCATGGAAAAATTATATCTTAATGAAACCCATAGACCTTTCCTAATTATGAGCTAATAATTATGGTTACACCATGTGTTAAGATATCATAATAATATTCATATTCAATTAATATGATATATCTTATACCTTATGATTGTAATTACTATAGATATAAGACCATTCTATAAATAAAGGAGATTAATAATCAATATTGTTCAAACAAAATTGTTATGTATTCTTTAGCTTAAGCATGTTTGTTCTCGTATTAATCATATCTAATCATGTTATACTATTGATTCTCCTGTTATAGTTAACTAAATGTGATTAATTAGGATAAATTCATGATGTTACATATGGTAAAACAACAAACAAGAAGCTAATAACAAGAAAAATGATTACATATAGGATTGGTATTTAATACGAAGAGATCAACTATTCATATATGGTTCTTAAAGATAACAACATGAGAAATTAGGTGGAATAAGACTATGATGACAACAAATCTATGGGGTATTATATCTATAAGGTAACACACTAAACAATGGTGATCATACTAAGTATGATGATGTGACTAAATAGGTAAAGCTACTATAATTCAACTCAATACTTAAAGCCATTCTGTAACTCTACCTATTTATAAGGAAACATACGAGAGAATAATATTTTTCCATCCTCATATATTCCAATGAAGGAGATTGTAGATTTACCAATATTGATCTTGATGCCAGTGGAAGAATAATAAGGATCTATTATTTTATTTAGTTTTTTTGCATCCCTTCTGGACCTATCATAGAAAAATAAGATGTCATATACAAAAAGAAAATGAGATGTAAAGATACTCCTACCAATCAAAATGCCCTTGAATAAACCTGCTCTTTTAGCCTCTACTAAAGTCCTACTAAAAGCCACTATCAAAAGAATAGCTTACTGTCGAAGTTCAAGGTCAACATCTTGGTTTTATTGATAGTAGCAAGGCTCACAAAATAGACTGATCATCTCCACAAGAAAAAATACAATAATAATCGAAAAATTCCCATGATTGAAACCAAAAGTATCTACTTTAAAACCTCCATGGAGGCAAGATTAGGTTAATATAAGAATTATAAAATAATTTCCCTACTCCACAAAAGATATCGATTTATCATATCTACGGGAGAATTTAAAGTTAAATAATAATAATTATTTTGGTGTATTTATCTACAAAAATGATCACCATGGAATCAATATTTGTAAATAAAAATATTGCTTCAGTCCAATCAAAAAATAAAACACCAATAACACAATACTTGATCTGTTCTAAGACTTGACTGACATCCATCAACTATTGCATAGCCTCGATTGACTTCTTGGTCAGACTTAGACATCCTTCAACAAGGATCGTTGGCTATCTTATATGTCCAACAGAAAGGATGCCTCTTAACATGTTAGACGACATCATGCACAACCATAGACACTAGGAAATAACCATTTTTTGATCAAAGGTTGTCATTGATGTCAACCCAAGCAGCACCAGGGGCTACCCCAATATTGCATGGGAATTTTTACCTACCAAATTAATACATTCTGGGTCAATAATTCTTTTGATGGTTTCTACTTGTCGAGATGTTTCCGTTGATATATGGCACACCACGTAATTCTTCACGGTTTGAGAGATATTCATGTTTGAAGTTTGTATCCCCAGTTAGTGGGCTAAAACCCCATGGGGTTGTGGCATGGGTCATTGAAAAGTCATAATTAATATTTTTTAAGCTCCTAAAATCCCTTTGACATTCGCTTGTTTAAGCCCCTCTCAAACTAAGAATTTATAAAAATTGTGATCCTCATATCCTCCTTATGCAAGGGATTTCTCCATCTGAAACAGGTCATCGTGGAATTTTCGCTCTAAATTTTTTTATACGAAGGTTCAGAAGCTGAAATTTGTATGAGGAAAACAAAAAATCCTAAGGAAGTGCTTGTGAAAATTTCAGATCAAGGTGCGCAACATTTTCAGAGATATGATCTGTGGAAGTCAGTTATTTTCCAGGCTCCTGAAATTCATCTCAAAGAAATGACCTTGGGAAAATCGTCATAAATATCTCTTTGAGTATTGGATTGGAATTATGTAAAACATGGTAGATATTGCACGGAATTTGGTTTTCTCTCTGTCATTTTTAGAGCCGAATGAAGAAATAGTGACACGTGGCACACCATACAATTTCGCTCTACTGAAATAGTCCATAATTAGGGCATTGTGAGAAATTGGGCATAACTCTCCCTTGAAGAATCAAAATTGGGTTAGAACTATATCATTGGAAAGATGAATCAGAGGAATACTACAAGACCAAATATTAGATATTGGGGATCTGAAATAACAGAGATAAACCAGATTCAATATTGAGCTCCTAGAAGGAAAGAAAAAACTAGATCATGTGTTGTCAAGGGTTGCAAAGGACCAGAATTTCTAGGGCAGCAAAGCAAAGCAAGGTGCTGCAGAGGGTAGCATGACAAGAGTAGCAACCAAGGTGCAAAAAAATAGTAATAATTTCATCACATGAAGTCTTCAAGTGGGCAGCACTGCATACAGTCACTGTAAAGGTATCATTGTACTAAGTCATTGTAAATACATTATTGTAAAATTTTTTCTAGTGTCTATCTGCCAAGAGTTGAAGAGGCAATGTCAGGAGGTCTAAGATCATCATTAGGTGGTTGTATCATAGTTGGGGTTATGGTCTAGTGTGCCTTCTTCTTCTACATCATTCTATATCTTTGTAAAGTGGACCATTTTCCTTGGTATGAGAGTCCATTCTTCTTTTATTCTTCTATAGGGAGGTAGAGTGGTGCTAGGGTGAGTTGTAGCTCATTGGGTGTTTGGGCATGTGTTTAGTTGACTACTGAATAATATCAGGCATTGGAGCATCCATCTAGTGGGAGTTGGAGAAGAATTCTTTTCTAGATTCTAGGAATTTGGAGCTTTATTTTCAATTGGAGTTGAATATTAAAGAATTATTAGAAAAGAATTAGGTGGTTTTTGTCCTGAAGTGGGTTTCCACCTTAAAAAATGTGTGCATTTGTGTTCCTTTTGTTTGCTGCTATCATTGTACAAACAATGATGATAATTTAAGATTAACTAATGCTCTAATTGAAAGGAATACTGATTCACCCCCCCTCTCAGTATTTCCAACAATTGGTATCAGAGCTTGGTTCCTTCAATAGCAGTTTAATAGCTGGAAAGAGGTCATGGAGCATACCAAGAATGGTGTACCTCTATTCAATGAAAATAATTATGCACTCTGGAAAGGAAGAATGAAGGTCTATCTCTTGGCACAAGGTTACGAAGTATGGGACACTGTTCAAAATGGATTTACATCAACCGCGGATGAACAAGGTAAGAAGAATTTGGTAAATGATGAAAAAACAAAGAATATTATTATCATTGGACTTATTGAATCTGCTTATCATAAGGTGTTGGGTTGTAAAACTACCAAAAATATATGGGACAAGCTTGAGAATATATATGCAGGTGACTCAAATGTCAAAGAAGAAAAGCTTCAAATCTATAGAGAAAAATTTGAGCAACTCAGAATGAAAGAAGATTGCAACATTGCTACATACTTCCAATACGTTGATGAAATAGCCAATACTCTGGAAGGATTGGGAGAGCCAGTTGATGAGAAGAATATTATACGAAAGATTCCTAGAATGTTACGAGGGAGATTCAACCCAAAGGTATTGGTCTTAGAATACAGTGCAAATTGGACAAACTCAGCAAAGAGGAATTACATGGAGTTCCCATAGCATATGAAATGAGACTTGATGAAGAAGAGGGTACTTCGCATCTAGAAATTTCGTTCGTTGCATCTAAGAAAACCCATAAGGAAAAACAACCTTTAATTGAAAAGGCATGCACCTGAAAGTGTGAAGAAAATGGAGATGATGAAGAAGGTCTTTTAGATGAATAATATGCTTACTTTACGAGAAAACTAAAAATTGGTAAGGGAAAATTCAAAGGTAAAATTCCATTGATATGTTTAGGCTGTGGTGAATTTGGGAATTTCGCATCAAAATGTCCAAATATAAGTGATGGAAACTCAAAAGGAAAGAAAGGATTTTATAAATTCAACAAGCAAGGATCCAAAAATAAATTTCTCTCTAAAGAAGATAGCTAATCATCTGATGAAGACAATGACAACAAAGAAGAATCCAATGGGAGAGTATTGTTTATGGCCAAGCACAATAAACAAGAGGTATCAAACAACGAAGAAGAAGGATTGACCATAGAATAATTTTCTAAGGAAGCAATCAAACTTATAAAAGAGATCAAGGCAGAGAAGATCCGTTCCAATACTCTTGAAGAAAAAGTTCAAGGTATCAAAATTGAAGTTGAAGAACACAAATGCACTGAAGAGTCACTTCAAAAGAAGTTGGACGAAAGAAATCAAGAAAAGGAAGAGTTATAAAACCGAAGTAGTCTTGTTGTGTAAGGAAGTGAAGAAAGGAAAAACTATCCAAAACTATGCCAACAACTCAAGGTCATTAGAAGAACTCATCAACAATCAATGATCTTACAATGAAAGAACTGACATCGGTTACAAGGAAGAAGAAGTAGGACCTTCTACAACAAAATAAAATGAACCTATGAGATCTGACATGCATGTAGACTTCATTGGACAAGATTCGCAAGAACAGCCTTGGAAGACAATTCCTTGACAAATATTTCCATCCAGGTACCAACATATTTTTTATGGCTACTATTATTCATGTGGAAAATTTGGTCATAAAGCTGTAGAATGTCGCACATACCCCAGGAAAAAATACAATTCCAGGATATCTATTAAATATGAACCTCCCAGGGCTCAACGAAACATCAATATATTTGAACATTTAAGAAATAATATTGAATGTTACAAATGTCAAAACTTTGGACACATAGCTAGAGAGTTCAGACTTGAAAATCCTCTAGAAGAATCTTCGAAGCCACAGAACGAATGAACATCGAAGAAGAAGAAGAATAATAATTGTGCTCTCATTCTCAGGGCTCAAAACAACAAATATGTGTGGTATGTTGATAGCGGTAGCTCAATGCATATGACTGGAGATAGAAATAAATTTGTATCTTTGAAAGATTAGAAGGATGGAACCATTTCCTTTGGAAATGATGGATCTTCAAATGTTATTGGATCATGTACCGTCACTCTTGGAAGAAAAGATGCTCTAGCCAAGAATGTTCTATTGGTTGAAAACATGAATCAAAATCTGCTCAGTGTTGGACAAATGTGTGATCAAGGACACACAATACTATTCAACTCCATAAAATGTGAAATCAGGAAAGGCAGATATGGTGAAATTGTGGCTACAACAAGTCGAGCTCCAAATGACATATATGTTCTGGATGAAGCAACTAAAGCATGTCTAATAGCTAAAGAGGATGATATAATATTTGGTAACAATGATGATCGACTAAGTAAGAAGTTTTCTACCAAGATGAAAAGTGATTTCGATATATCTTTACTTGGTGAGCTGACATACTTCTTAGGGCTTCAAATATCTCAACAAGAGAAAGGAATATTTATATGTCAAGCCAATTACATCAAGGAAATGCTCAAGAAATTTAAAATGGAAGATTGCAAACCCATCCTTACTCCGATGGTAACAGGTTTCAAATTGAGCATAGACGACTCATCTAAGGATGTGGATCAAAGGTTGTACAGATCTATGATTGGTAGTCTTCTATATGTAACAACCTCCCGACCAGATTTTATGCAAGCAGTTGGACAAGTAGAAAGATTCCAAGCAGCACCAAAAGAATCACATATTATTGCCATCAAAATAATTCTTTGATATCTAAAGGGAACGAAAAAATATTGCTTGTGGTATCCCAAGGGTAACAATCTCATTATTCATTCCTTTACAGATGCAAATTGGGTAGGAAGTGTTGATTATTGTGAGAGTAAATCATGAAGCATTGGAATATCTTCACCAAAATCTTGGGATTCTCCCAAGTTCTCATTAGATTTTCCTTATTCAGAATATAAAGGGGGAGTGGAAGTGTGTACAGGTCCGCAGGATGGTTGTATGTCAGGGGGAGTGGAAGTGTGTACAAGTCTGCAAGATGGTTGTGTGTCAAGGGGAGTTACCCTTTGCCATTGATGTCAAAGGGGGAGAGAATTTTGTAGGAAGAGGTGTCATGATCGCAGGGGGAGTACTTGTGTTTCCATCAATACCAAAGGGGGAGATTGTTGATCAGCGGTTGTCATTAATGTCAAACCAAGCAGCACTATGGGCTACCCAAATATTGCATTGGAATTTTGACCTAAAAAATTAATATATTCTGGGTCAAGAATGATTTTTATGGTTTCTAATTGTCGATATGTTTCCATTGATATATGGCACGCCACATAATTCTTCATAGTTTGAGAGATATTCATGTTTGAAGTTTGTATCCCTAGTTAGTGGGCTAAAACCCCATGTGGTTGTGGCATGGGTCATTGAAAAGTCATAATTAATATTTTTTTAAGCTCCTAAAATCCCTCCCAAGTTCACTTGTTGAAGCCCCTCTCAACCTAAGAATTTATATAAATTGTGATCCTCATATCCTCCTTATGCAAGGGATTTCGCCATTTGAAACATGTCATCATGGAATTGTCGCTCTAAATTTTTTTCTACGAAGGTTCAGAAGCTGAAATTTTTATGAGGCAGAGCCGAAATCCTGAGGAAGCTCCTGTGAAAATTTCAGATGAAGATGCACAATATTTTCGGAGATATGATCTGCGGAATTCAGTGTTTTTGCAGGTCCTGAAATTCATCTCAAAGAAGTGACCTTGGGAAATCGTCATAACTCTCTCTGAGTATCAGATTGGAATTTTGTAAAAAGTGGAAGATAGTGCACAGAATTTAGTCTTCTTGTTATCAATTTAAGAGCCTAATGAAGAAACAGTGACACGTGGCATGTCATACAAGTTCTCTCTACTGAAACAATCCATAATTAAGGCATTGTGAGAAATTGGGCATAACTCTCCCTTGAGGGATCTAAATTGGGTCAGACCTGTAGCATTGGAAATATGACTTAGAGGAATAATACAGGACCAAAAATTAGATATTGGGGATCTGAAATAATAGAGATACATCAGATTCAATATCGAGCTCCTAGAAGGCAAGAAAGAGCTAGATCATGTGTTGTTAAGGGCTGCAAAGGACCAGACTTTCTAGGGTAGCAAAGCAAAGCAAGGTGCAGAAAAGGGTAGCATGACAAGAGTAGAAACCAAGGTGCAAAACAACAACAAGAATTTCATCACATGAAGTCTTCAAGTGGGCAACACTGCATACAGTCACTGTAAAGGTATCATTGTACTAAGTCATTGTAAATACATTATTGTAAAAATTGTTCTAGTTTCTATTTGCCAAGAGTTGAAGAGGCAGTGTCAAGAGGTCTAGGATCATCATTAGGTGGTTGTGTCATAGTTGGGGTTATGGTCTAGTGTGTCTTATTATTCTACATCATTCTATATCATTGTAAAGTGGACCATTTTCCCTGGTACGAGAGTCCATTCTTCTTTTATTCTTCTATAGGGTGGTAGGGTGGTGCTACGGTGAGTTGTAGCTCATTGGGTGTTCGAGCATCTGTTCAATTGACTACTAAAGAATCTCAGGTGTTGGAACGTCCATCCAGTGGGAGATGGAGAATAATGTTTTTCTATATTCTAGGAAGTTGGAGCTTTATTTTCAATTGGAGTTGAAAATTAAAGAATTATGAGAAAATCATTAGGTGGTTTTTGTCCCGGAGTGGGTTTCCACCTTAAAAACTGTGTGCATTTGTGTTCCTTTTGTTTGTTGCTATCATTGTACAAACACTGATAATAATTGAAGATTAACTAATGCTCTAATTGAAAGGAATAATGATTCACCTCCCCTCTTAGTATTTCCAACACCATTGACATGGTAGTGTATCTTCATATTATGCTTCTTTTGGGGAATAACTTGTAATAAGTGATTTGGTATTTATTAGTTATGTTATTGTCTTGTAACTGAAACATAGTGGGTTGGACACCCAAGTTTTCCCTAAAAATGCATATATGCATGTAATCTCAAGTAGAATGCGGTTCACATAATTTCTCTCACTCCAAACATTCTCTTTCTCATTGTGATTTTGTCGACTCAACACACCTACATTCGGGGTATTTCTTAAAGATTAAGAAGACTTGAATTCTAAAGTTATGTTTACCAATGATAGTTTGACATGCACACTTAATTCATTGAATATGTGACTGAGAAAATTAGTTATTTGATACATTCTATTTTCATTCAAGAGAATTCACTAACACAGACATGTGGAAATAGGACCATGGGTGAAAATCTTGGCTTATTTTTTGAAGGTTGAATACAAGAGATTTATTTTTTTTGTAATCAAGAATTTCTACATTATATTAACAGAGAAAAATTTACACAGTGTATAGAAATAGTATCCATCTCTGCCTCAGAAGGAGGAAAAATGAATGTGTGATAATAACTCTTTGCCCATGGGAGGGGAAACCAGAGCCTAATTTTTCTAGAGATTTTAACATGTGAAATATATTTCCATTTAGCTCACAATGGAGGGTTACACCTCATGTCTCCATGACTAATGAATATAAAACAAGTATATTTGAAAACTGTAATGGTGGTGGGATCTTCTCGGACCTAGACCATGCACACTTAGGCCTAACAAAAGAGGTAAGGTTGCTATGATGTCCATTAATCCAAAATAGGTTTGCTTTGATATTCATCATTCAAAATGAAAAGTCAATTTCCAACCTTCTACTCACCAAGTCATTGGTGGCTAGCGCATTCAACACTAGAGCTTCATTGTAGCCATGTTGGTGCCTCCTTGTACCCGAGTGTTGCCTTGAGCATCCACAATGTTGGAATACTTATGGACCTCTTCCAGGATGTAGTACCCATAAGGGATGAGACAAGGGGGGGAGGGAGGAGGATCTCTATGGGGAGGCAGAGGGGATGAGCTAGCAGGAGGGGAACATGAGGGAGACATAGCAGGGGATGGGAGGTTGGGGGTGTTATCACACATAAATTTTTAATTTTCGTTGATATGGTCAGTCACCTAGGTTTTATTTTGTCTCAATAGGTTGGTTCATCAAATTGAGGAAAAAACATATGGAATAAACCTTTACCCCAAGTCTAAAACCCCCCAGTAGTAATGTCATGTCATTCATATCCACAAAATTCCACTTTAGGTTCATATGCATGGTTTCAAATCAAACATATGCCACCTGTCTATTTTTTCACCATTTTGTAGAAAATATAACTGTAGAATGGAAGATTTCGCTACAAAATCACCGAACAATTCCATAGTGAATCTGCCAATTTCTAACTATCTTCATTGCAGAATCATTTTTTTTGAATAAAAACATAGGACAATGATTTTTCAAAGTTATAGTGGTTAGGGATAAGGGTGAGGTCATCCAATTCATTATCATGATCACCCAAGAATGAAAAGCGTGAATACCCTCATCATTACCTATCACTCCCACATTTGGCATCATTTTCCTACTTTCAATTTTCATTTTTAAAACTCATCTCAAAGCACCTCTCTGTCATGTGTTGTTTGAGCCTAGGATGCAGTAGCCCACTATCATCTTTGAAGGGCTGACTCCCACCACAAGAAGCTTTTTGTCTAGTGTTTTTTCTCTACAGGTGTCACAGTTAAGGAGACAACATGGTTATAAATGAGAATGGCTATGAAGAAGAAGGTGAACAAGGGAGAATATTGTGTGAGATACGAGCCCATGGACCTCAAGTTATTAAATCAATACCCTATTTTTATGGATGCATTTAGAAATGTCGGATTCTTGCAATTATTTCAAAATATTGAAGGATTTCATGCTCAAATATCAAAGGATTTTGTAGTGAAATTAATAGGCATAATTTTGAAGGTGGGGGTTTTAAATTTCACAGTGTCACCTGATACCATTTCTCAAGCCACAAAGATACCAAGCGAAGGTGAAGAGTGGTTCAAAGCCACTAAATTCAAGATGCAGAGTTGTTATGAATTTTTTAAACCATAACACATTGGAGCTGACATTACATCTAGGATTCCAAGGAGATATATAAAGGAGAATTATTCTAAACTGCTGTTTGTGATCTAGAAGTAATTTACTTGTGAGGGGAGGTTTCATGTGGTTTACCTATACCATTTCAGGCTCCTATTACATTTTACTGGTAAGCAGTCCCTTGATCTTACCTTTTTTTTGCTTAGGAGCATAGGGAAGATGTTTGATAAGGTTCAAGATAGGGCTTAAGGTAGTGAGACATCAATATTTCACCATGGTTTGATTAACTCTTAGTGCTGGAGGAATTGAAGAAATTAAACAGATATTTGGCATCTTTCCTTTTCCTTAGTGGTTATGAAGTTGATTCAGTGACACATAAGAAGACTCCAAAGCCAAAAGATACTTCATCTCCAGCTGTGATAGAACGTGTAAATGAAGAAGAGGCAGAGCCTATCCTAGAGCCAATGGATGTCGAGATAGAACCTATACAAGAGGAAGAAATCCCACAACCTTCACCTACAAGCAACAAACAAAAGATTAGTAAGAATGGTAGCTAGAGGATAACTAGAAGTCAAACCATTGGAAAAGGAAATATTGAAGACATCATCCAAGCTATAGATATTGAGGAGACTCTAGTTGTTAGAGCTGAAGACATTGAAGATGACATGAAGAAGAAAAATAAAGCTAAGACTATTAAAAAGCTTGATTTTGCAGGAGAAGATGCAAGCTTATTATTTCAGCCAAGGAAATCACTTACTAGGCTGCAACTAGCAAAGGGTGTCATGGAAAACAAGAAGTCAAAATATGTTGACAAAGGCAAGAAACCTATCATAGAAGAAATTATAGACTTGTCCCCAACAATAGAAGAGTTTTTTGTGAAAAGGAAATGAAAGGAGAAGATGGTGGAAAAAACTGAAGTGTAAGTATTGAAGGAAAATTTAAGAGAGGCCAGAGAGGAAGTCATTAAGTGACCAAGTTAGAGTTACAGGAAGAAAATGTGGACCAAAAGCCGATGGAGTATTTCAAGGAATAATTCAATGACCAGCTAAACAAATATGATGAATCACTAACCAATGCCAAGAAGTTACTGAAAAGAACACTTCCTTTGAAGAGGGTAATGAAAAACACTAGAAAGAGAAATCTATGGTTACAGTCTGAAAGGAAGAAACTCAAGGGACATGTTAAAGAATTAGAGGATCAAATGGAGATGATTCAGGCAGAACTGAAGAAAATAGGACTTAAAATCAAAGTGATAAATGAGCCTGAGGAGACGCAACCTTATACTACTGAAGATGAAGTTCCTAAAGTTTGAAGAGTTGGCCTAATTTTTTTTTGACAATTTTACCCCATTCAAGAACCATAATTTCCAGTTTTAAAGGTGAAATTTTGAGGAAAAAGGAAAATTTTGTGTTTTTCTTCTAATTATGAAATTTCATAGCGAAGCTCGAGCTTGAAGGCCATATTTTGCTATGAAATCCCTGTAGGTTACTTTTTGTAAAAAATCATTGTTTTAGTGGAAATCAAAGGAGGTTGAAATTTGTATTTAGCTTATTTTTTCCAAAAAACATATCCAAATCAGAGAGGAAGGCTAAATATGGACCTAGATTGGTGAAATGAAATTTCTACAAAATACGCTACGAAACTGCCTATTCCACTATGTTTTTTGCAGCGAGCAGATTTTTGTAGTATTTTGGTATGTTAAAGGTGTGTTGAAGGTCAACCAAACACATGGAGGCATTAAAGGGTATCAATGGAGCACTCCAAAAAATATTTTCTCCTCGAAAAAGGTGTCATATTTTCCAGCTCAGCATAAAGACAATGAGCAATTTCATGATTATCTTCTCCTTAAAAATAGGGTGATCAGTTCCTAAATCTAGTGGGTGTATTTATGTCTTGGTTATGGTTAGTTCCACTCAAGCACTTGGTTATCATCAATGTAATTATCCAATTCTATAGATAAGTGAATGTAATAAATGGAAGGTAGAGTCCTAATAGGCTTATAAGTCTAAATTTATTAGGTGTCTGTTTTAGTTCTAGGAATATAGTTTATTGTTAAGTGAGGTGTCAAAGATGATGGTTCGATGATCTAGCTAGATGGGAAGATCCAATGTAATTGAAAAAATCCTATTAATAGGCAAAGCTTCGAAGAAGAAAGGGCTGGAGAATGTTGTTTGACACTACCACTTTGTAATTTTTTGATGATCAGTAATATACAATGACTGTGTTTTCTTCTTCACCTAAGATTATTTTGGTGTTTTAATGAGATTATGTATTATGTATCTTAATATGTTGCTTTCAATAGATTGATGTTTAATTACTCAGAATTTATGTCCCTCATGCTCTGACTTCCTTTGAATATTAAGACATTGAATATTTCTGTGTCTTTTGTCCTTTCATTGAAACATTACATGCCTAAGCTTCCACAATTAGGAGAGCCATTGTCATTGAATTTCCTAACACTGACTCCATAATCCCAATGGTAGTGAACCCTACAAATTTTTCACATGCAATCAAATACATTCAATTCCATATCATATAGTTAGCCATATGATTGAATCCTAATTGAACAAATTACAAGTTAATTTGAGAGAGCCCTCTCAAGCTGAAGAAACTAATCCTCGGTCAAAAGATGGTTTGAAAGAGTTACTTTAAGTTGTCTGGTGGAGCAACCCATCAACACCAATTTAGAGATAACAGGGGGGGGGTAGGAAATGTTGAGGTCTTTGTAATTTTTTTTTCACAAGGAGGTGGAGTGGATGAGTTGTGCAGAAATCTAGGTTATCCAATTAGAGGCTTTAGAATTTTCTTACTCCCTATGTTTCAGCTAACAGGCCAGGATATTGCAGAGAGCCCAAAGGAACATGATCCCCTTGCGAGTCTCCTCCTCTTTCATGGAAACCATGCTTCATTTAATGTGCTTAGGGATGTTTTTATAAAAATGGGTGGCAGTGCAAGTATCGTACATAATGGTGGGGGGATGACCACATCTTATTCCCCTGCTTGGGAAATATCCCCTTCCTCTGTCACTACTCATAATGGAGTTAGAGGGGTTTGGAATCACGAGTATGTGGTTGAGCTAGGCCCTATTCATTCATTCCCAATTTTATTAATGTTTAGATAAATTTCTTTCCAAATTAATCACATCATTAGGATTTGGTTGACGTTTCGAATCAACTAATGTGGTTCATCCTCAGGACAAGGTGAAAATCCAATCGATCTTACTGAATAAATAGTGTGGATGCATCATTGCCTGGTATTAACCGACGACAACTAGTCGTTTAAGACTAGTTTCTAATGAATTAGTTAATTAGTTAATTAATTTTTTTTTAAATGATTAATAAATATTAAATTAATAGATATTAAAATAATAAATAAATTTTTTTAATTATGTAATATTTAATTGATTAATAAATATTAAAATAATAGATATTATAACAATAATAAAAATAAAAAGTAAAAATTATTATGAAGAATATATTACTAAGATACATAGGGGATTATACATAATTAAAAACATAAAGGGTAATATATAATAATATAAACATAAAGAATAATATATAATAAAAATCGAGGGAAATAAAAGATTAGATAAAAGAAGAAAAATGGGGCAAAAATGAAAAGAAGAAAAGGGAGATCAGGCAAAAAAAGAAAGGGGGGCATATATATATTTTTTCATTTAGAGAGAGCTGGAGTCCAACTTTTACTCAACTTCCAACCATCATCCCTATTGAGATTCTTAGCATGATTCTCAATCTCAATGGCTTCCTTAAGCTTCCTATAATGGAAGTGGTCGACCTTAGTGATGACTCTGGAGTCTTCAATGCAAACATCGTGACACAATTTCTCCACATGTTATGCAAGAGTAGATGTGTGGGAACGATTGTGCCTAATGTCTGCAACATGCTCCTGGATTCTCTGTCTAATTTATATGTCTATTTCACCAATGTAGGGCATGCCACATGAACAAGGAATCATGTAAGCACCCTTCATGTCCATTGGGTCGATAGGATCCTTGATAGATTTGAGATAATTTCTGATAGTACAAAGGGGTTTGAAAGCAGAGGAGACATTATTCCTTCTGAGGACATGGGAAATATTGTCCGTGGTTCCTTGTATAAAAGGGAGATGAACCTTGGAAACAAGATCCTCTCGAGTATAATTTCCTTTTAATCCATTAAGGGATTTTTGAAAGGCCCTATGACCCTAAGATATACTATACCCGTTATTCTAAAAAGCTTTAAGAAGATGGGATTTTTCTGACTCCAAGTGGTTGTCATCATAAATCCTGAGAGCAGGAGTAGCAAGAGTGCAAAGGACACCAATTTTTTTTGCAGGAAAATGATGAGAACTAAAATGAAGATATTGTTCTGTGTGACTTTTCTTGCGAAAAAATTGGTGGGAAATGGATCCATCATCCCTTCTAGAGAGAAGGATATCCAAGAAAGGAAGGGAGCCATCAATTTCAACCTCGATGGTGAATTTTATGGAATCCGACAGGGAATTTAGATGCCCAAGAAACAGATCCAACTTCTCCCTACCATGGGGCCAAATGACATAGGTGTCATCCATGAATCTCTTCCATTTACTAGTGCGAAATTAAGTTGGGGCCAAGGCTTTATATTCAAAATATTCCATAAAAAGTTTAGAAAATATAGGAGAGAGAGGGGATCCCATAGCAACACCACAAGTATTCTCATAGAACTCACCTTGAAAACTGAAAAAGGTCAAGGTGAGGCAGATGCCAACTAACTTAGAAGTGTCCTAGTCAAATATCCACTTAACGACATCAACGTCTTCCTTGATGGGGAATGTTTCCTTCTTCATGTGGCACACCATACATTGGTGAAATAGGCAGATCAATTAGACAAAGAATCCAGGAGCATGTTGTAGACATTAGGCATAATCAATCTTGCACATCTGCTCTTGCAGAACATGTGGAGAAATCGTGTCACCATGTTTGCATTGAAGACTCTAGAGTCATCACTAAGGTTGACCACTTCCAACATAGGAAGTGTAGGGAATCCATTGAGATTGAGCGACATGATAATAATCTCAATAGGGATGATGGTTGAAATTTGAGTAAAATCTGGACTCCATCTCTCTCTAGATGATTCCCCCCCCCCCCCCTTTTTTTTGTGCCCGATCTCCCTTTTCTTCTTTTTAATTATTCCCCCGTTTTTCTTCTTTTATCTAGTCTTTTATTTCCCTCGATTTTTCTTATATATTTTTCTTTATGTTTATATTATTATATATTAGCATTTATGTTTTTAATTCTATATAATCCCCTATGCATCTTAGTAATATATTCTTCATAATACTTTTTACTTTTTATTTTTATTATTATTGTAATATTATTATTTTAATATTTATTAATCGATTAAATAATTTGAATTAAATATTACACAATACTTTTTATTATAATATCTATTAATTTAATATTTATTAATCAGATTAATTATTATTATTATTATTATATCTATTAATTTAACATTTATTAATCACTTAAATTTTTTTAATTAACTAATTCATTAACGGCTAGTTTTTAAACGACTAGTTTTTAACGAATATTTTTCTTCGGCTAATACCGGGCACTGATGCATTCACACTATTTATTCAATAAGATTGATTGGACTTTCACATTGTCCTGAGGATGAACCACATTAGTTGGTTCGAAATGACGACCAAATCCTAATGATGTGATTAATCCGGAAAGACATTATCTAGTCTATGGATCACAAAGTCTCAGATCTAACTTTATTAATGATATATATCCTAATCTAGATATAATCTCATGGGGATGGAGTATCCATCACTTACATAAGACATTTCCACAAAAAATGAGGGTCTCTATCCTCTTGCTCTGCTCTTCCTTAGGCCCTCAAGATGACTTTCCCTTAGGTCATGTCACAATGGTGGAGGCTCTTCCTCTTGCAGCTCAAAGGTGTGTAGGGGCTCTTCCTCTTGCAGATCTGAGGTGGGATGAGGTGGGAGAGAGGCGACAGTGGAGACTCAACTTCATTTTGCAGCTCAGATGTGGGCGGTGGTGGGCTCAAGCTAGGGTGATGGCGGAGGCTCAACTTCCTCTCATAGCTCGGAGGTGGGCGAAGGTGGGCTCTGGCTAGGGAAATGGAAGAGGCTTTATTTTTGTAACTTAGAGGTGGGATCACGCTAGGGCGATGGTGGAGGCTTTCCTCTTGCAGCTCAGAGGTGGGCGTAGGTGGGCCCAAGCTAGGGAAAGGGCTCATGTGACTAGTTAAAAAACCAACTTTGGATTTTTTTATGTTCTTTTTTTCAAACTTCATCTATTATATTCTCATAAAAATAATTAGTAAAAAATGTGTCTCTATAATCCCCCAAGTCTCATTCTAACTAGATTTGTTGGCAAGGGGAGCCAAATTTTGCTAAAGATAAACCCATACAATCATTATTTCCACTAGGCTAAAGAGCCTTAAAACCCAAAAAAGAAACAAAAATATCCCACATGTGGACAAACATATATCAAGGAGGAGGATGGGAAGGAACTACAAGAGGCGCAACACGAAATCTAGCCCATTCTTGCATGTGTAAGTCGATGTGTTCAATTCGGGCTTCTAGATCATGAATATGGTCATTGGTTCAAAGTTGGATCTGGAAAATTTTTTCCAGATGTTTCAAAATCTTGTTTTGGCTGAACTAAATTTCAATCATGTAAGCTATTAGTTCATTACATTCCTCATACCTGTTCTCCTTGAGAATGTCCATGCTATCCTGAATTATTCTAAGATGCTCTGCGATGGACTCCAAGGAAGTTGGATCATCCATTCATCATGGGGAATGATATGGAGCATGAGAAACCTCACCTTCACCATCCACCCCTACTGAATTACTTAAATATTAAATATGAATATTGGTCGGACAACCTGCAAATACATGATGACCACCCCCACGATGTGGTATCCCTCATTGGCGTGAAATTTCCACTAGATAAGAGTATTTTATGAACTTGAGTTGAGAGGGAGACCCAAACAACCTATCTAAATAGAGGAAAGAATGCCAAATTGAGGCACAATTGGGACAACCTTGACCTAGAGCGCTAGATCCCCAATAGGAACAAACCCTGAACAAAGATGCAAAGGTCATAGAACAAACTAACCCACTGATAGAGACAATTTCTGAAAATAAAATGAAAAAATTGCAGGCTCTTGTGTCTATCACCCACCTAGATAGAGAGCCTACCCATAAGGATCTAATCTTGGGATAACTATAACATAGAGTGAACAAAGGGTGAGAGAGAGCATTAAGCACATAACTTCTAAAACAATGAAAAAGGTGATCATGAGATCCAGACCAAAATAGAGAAGATAAAAATTCCAGGGAAAAGACAAAATTAAACCAGAAACCAAGACACCATCTAGGGCATGAGAAATTGAGACCCCCTAATCCAGACACTTAAAAACCCCTTTGGGTGAATTACCAATGCCACCCACCTGGGCCCAATTCCACACTGTGTATCACAAACTGAACATATACCATAATTCAACCACTTCACAAATTAAGAACCGATGGGGACCCAAAAAAATACATAGGGGTTACCTTCAGTAGAAAGGGGTCAAGGCCAACATGAAAACCATGTTCAATATTGACTATAATGCTCCTGAATTCCCAGTGAGGCTCTCCGCAATGAAGAAGCCCACCTCTAAAATTTGTGCCAGGGTCCCAAGTGCTGATCTGAAAGGTGATGTTGAGACACTGTTGCGACGATCGACCACTGCACTTTTATAGTTGAGCCAAAATGCAGGAGAGCACACATGGTTCTCGTTGATGTCTTTTCTGCTCTCCCTACGCCCAACACTCATTATCCAAATTCCAACAGTTAATTCCTTACCCAGAGAAACATTTAACATATGATAACTTGCTTCTAGAGAAGTCAAACGATAATGGTACTATCACCTTAACCCACACTTAATTCCCGACATGTTAGCCATGTGTGATGAGGTGACAACCTCGAAGCACGATTTCCCTCCATTTTCCTACCCCCATCTAGGGGTTTTATCTATTATGTTATATATATGGTTATGTTTCATTGTTTTTTATTTTGTTTTGTTTTTATTTTATTTTATTTTATTTATTTAATTTTTTTTTTGTTATTATTATTTATTTCTTTTTATAGTGTTTTTAACTGAGGGGCTCCAAGAAAATTTTGTATTTTTGACATCATTCAAAGATTATGGAAAGGTATTCTAGATGGTTGGACTGATACTGAGAATGAGCAGTGAGATAATTAAGATAGGCCAAGGCTAGACAAACAAGGTCATCAAATATAAATACCATGGTGTTTTGGAAGGTGTCACCAAATTTTTTGAGACCAAAGAGAATAACACAATATATGAAAATGCACCATGGCTTGGTGGAAGTAATTTTATATTGATTTCCTATGGTGAATCTAGATTTGGTTATACCTAGAGAATCCATCCATAAAATAAAATACCTCATGCTCAATGCATTTGTCAATGAATGGTGTTAGGGAATTATCTTTGGGAAAATCCTGGTTAAAATCATAAAATTCAATAAAATATAGATAGTGCCTTGATTTATGTTCACAAGAATGATGTTGGAGATCGGTGATGTTCATGTGATGGAGTAGATAAAACTGTATTTATGAAACTTGTCGAACTCAACCATGATGGCCATAGTTCTGGAGGGTTGAAGAAGCCTCTGTTCTTTTCAGACAATGGATGTACATGTCCATGGGTTGATGTGTTGTTCGATAAAGGATGGACCAAATCTACGAATTTTAGTGTACAACTAGAAACTCTTAAAAAAGGGATTTAAAATGCAAGCACTTCCTCTATGGAACATGTTGCTTCAAGGATAATGATTTTCTTGATGTCTAGGGTTAATTCCCAATCTAATAGTGGTAGAAATACTAGTCATATTTCCCTCTTCAAAAGTATATTTGGTAGGGATCAAGTTCTTAAGACAATCAACATATCCATGGAGAATGAAGTCTTTTGTTTCAATTACACAAATTTAGTAGGATGGGGAAAGTTTAAACACATCATAGGGGAGGAAAAATGATTGATGATGCATTAAATCCCATGAGTATTCAAGTGTCATTTTTTCCTCTAGAATGTCCTCACCTAAGTCAGGGATGTGGGAAGAAGTAGTGATGGACTTCTTAGAGTCATGAGTTGGTTTAATTGGCTTTTGGGTCCCATAAATATCACATGTCTGTGACACACTACTAGTTATCAAGGTGCCTATAGATTTTGAGGGAATGAATATTGGAAATGTATTCACTATCGATTCACCTCTCCTTAATAGTGAATATATTTCCAAAAATTGTTATCAGAGCATGGTTCCTTCTAGTGTATCTTCACCATTGGAAGGTAGATCATGGGTAACCAGAAAATATTTGTAACTGATGGAGTTCCCTTTATACATGGATTTGATTACATGCTCTAGAAGGTAAAAATTGAAGCATATATTTTAACTTTAGATGCTAATATTTTTCTCTCAATTGAATATGGTACATAGGATGAGTTTAATTATGAATCCAAGAAGATTATTCTGAAGGGATTTTCAAATAATGATGTAGAAAAATTGAGACATTGCAAGACTGCAAAAGAGATTATGGACAAGCTCCACAATTTGTATGGAAGAAAAAGGTTTCAAGGTTATAAAGTTATTGAAAAATGCCATTGTATTCTTGAAGAGAAAGAGAATGATGAAAAGGATTCCACATTCATAGCAATAGAAAATCCAATTTTATCTCAAGAATATAGTGAGACTAGCCATGAGAGAAATAGCATGCAAATAATTAATTTGAAAATGATAAATTGAAGTATACACACAACTCAAGACAACCACATATGTAGAATTATCTAAGCATAAGAACCGAAACAAACACTCACTCCATCCATACACTCACACAATCAATCTACACCATACTTCTGCATAAGATGATCGGCTGAAGCATACTTCCCTCTCTGCTACAACTATACCTCCATGCACACTCTTCTATACAAAATTCACTCTCCTCACCAATGGCTCTCCAACACACTATGTCAATTTTATCACAAAAATGAGAAACCTTTCTCCACATATTTGTAGTTTCTGAAGATGATTAAATAAATTAATTCCAATCATGTAGTGGAGATATTTTCATATGCTGAAAGTGCTTCGTTTAATTGATTCTTGACTCGATTAAACCAATAACTTCATATAATAATTAATATTCTCTTTTAATCATCATCTAGAAGCATAATTACCTTTTTTCTACCTTTACATG
The DNA here is from genome assembly GCA_034641835.2 of Pinus albicaulis. Taxonomy (NCBI): domain Eukaryota; kingdom Viridiplantae; phylum Streptophyta; class Pinopsida; order Pinales; family Pinaceae; genus Pinus; species Pinus albicaulis. The sequence continues at coordinate 55,692,979 of CM076580.1, read as the reverse complement.
AAGAGTCCCAAACAAGACATGTCGAAAAAACAATTAAAACCTAATGAGCGCGAGGAATGTGGACAACATTTCATGCTTTTCTTTAGTCGAACAAACACCACTAAACAATCTTGACTCTAGTCACTCGCATAGTAACTGCAAGAAAACGACTACGGAGTTCCAGTCACTCCCACAACTCTTCATCCATGCGACTGGGGTTGATTCTCTTCATTCACTCTCTCAACACTACAAGGATTCGACTGGAAAGCCTTAGTCGCTCCCATAGGATTCTATTCCATTCACTGCATAGTTCCAGTCACTCTCATGACCTTCCTTCCATGTGATTGGAGATTAAAATAGTTGAAAACATAAGTATCTTCCTTCAAAATTGCACCAGACTAGGTCCACTACTTGATCATCATTAGGAAGCCATTTTAGCCTCTGCAACACTCCAAAAATCCACTGTAAAAATTTCATTATAATCACAAGTAAAATTAGGTTGACTTGAATGCTATCCATCACCTGCACTAACTCTCAAGCCATAAAAATTCACCACAAATTTTCCAATATCTGAAACCATCAATGGCGGATCCTACAACTGAGCATACATGCTGAAGCCTAGCCATACATACACTAAGTACCATAAACATGCTTGAAAATATCCAATAATGTCAACTAGGTGTAGCAACTCCATATCCTACCAAGGCATCCACACACAAACCAACAACCTGCACTAACAACTACAACCATCAAGCTAAGGTATCCAACCAATGCACAATCCAATACCATCTCACTAACATGTGCATAATCACCTATAACTAGGTTGACATCCATTCCAACAAACACTAATGCATCATCCAACACCATACTACTAGGTTGACATCAATTCCAACTAAGAAACTCATCACAACCTCATTTCCAACAATGCAAACAAAGGAAAATTTAGCTAAAAGGCACTTGCAGGCTTACCCAAGGATGGATGGTAGGTGTTGATACCCGAGGGGAAGGAGTGATTACTATGGTAAATAATCCTAGTAGATGTAGAAATGTAAAAAATGTGTGCACAATCATGTGTATCATGGGCTCCAACAAGATCCTATGGAATTTATTATTGAAGATTATCTAAAGAGTTAGCCAAGGTAGGATATGGAATTTCTTTCCAAGGATGCATCGAGTCAACCAAGGTAGGAGGTGGGTCTAGCAGAAGGTTTTTTGTTACACACATAGGATGATATTGACATAGATAAGTTGGTATATGGTATCGCCTCAAATGAAATTAGCATACACACTTGAGTTGAACCTATATGTTAAATCAAAAGTGGTTCACCTTGATATGCGCCAAATAACATAGAATCTTCAAAGGTCTTAGACCCAATTTGAATGTATGACATAAATCTTGACTTGCCCCTATGAGGCGAAGTATGTTGAATATGTTAGACATTAGTTAGGGTTCATAGTACATGATGGTTGATTGTAATTACCTTCCTATTGTGATGAATCATCATCATATGAAATATTGATGAAGAGATGACCGCCATAACATACATATAGCTAAATCCAATGAGTATATTGTACTCTAATGGTGCATATATAACCTCAATATTTATTAAGACAATTGTTCTTGATAGCTCTATGGGGATGTTTTGATAAGTACTTGGGTTGAGATGGGTGGACATGATTATCTCAAAGGATTAATAGTGGATGGGGTAAGCTCAGGGAAGACCAACTTCTTCCACACATATTTGTAAATGCAAGTGAGGTATTTGGAAAGATACCAATGAGGGGAGTCAAGGCTATATCTTATCCAAATAAAATGTAATTATTTTGGAACTTTAAGGGTTGACTTCCCCAAAATATAATAATAATCATTCCTTTATAAAGCATGGGACTGTAAACCTCTAGTGTTGACATAGCTATCAGGAATTAGGATAGATCATCAAGGATTCTATATTTATGAAGAGGGTTGTACCATGTTGTGCCTTAAAGGATCCTTTTGTATGCAATGTGTAGGTTTGTTATAAAGGTGTGGAATCATTAAGGGAAAACTCACTAGAATCTGGATGCTTTCCAATTTGGTCATAACTAAGCCAAGAAGCATTTTGTACTAGTATTGTCAAGTTTGGAGATGAATATTTATTTAAATCATGTAAATTTTTGGATAATTTGGATCTACAGGCTGAGCTTGAACTAGGATGAGAGAGAGGACTTGAGAGAGAGAGGAGGAGAGAGTGAAGGATATATATTAGATAGGGAGGGAAAAAGAGATGGACTTGGAGGGGAAGAGAGGGAGGGAAGAAGAAAGATATCGAGAGAGAAAAGTGGAAAAAGAGAGAGAGGGAATGACAAGGGAGATATGGAGATAAGAGAGTATGTATGTTTGGGGGTAATATATATAGAGATACAAAGAAGGAGATATGGAGAGAAGGGGGGGGTGGTAATTAAAGAGGGGAGGGAGATAGCCACAGAGTTGGATGTGAGAGAGAGAGAGAGAGAGAGAGAGAGAGAGAGAGAGAGAGGAAGGAGGGGAGAGGATGAGAGAAGTAGGGGGAGAAAGAGATGGAGTTGGATGGGGGGAGAGAGGTTCAAGGTAAAGGTGGAAACATAATTTAAGTAGTTGCTAGCAAGAAACAAATGTCAATCGATTATATTTATGTATGTCTATAAAACAAGTATTAAGATACAAATCCAATAATCCAAAACATGTTTATGAATTTGTACAAAGTATTTGGATAAGGAAATTTTAGTATCAAGTTTGAAGTTAGGGTGGAACTGTTGTGAAACCAGCTCCAAAAAGAGAAGAAAAGAGATATCAATGCCTTAGAAATAAGCTACTTCGAGGGGGAAACCTCCAATACATTACATGAATGAACAATTCTTGGATGATTCAAATTAAAAAACCTCCTTTCTATATATAGTTCATGGGGCCAGAATGTAATCCTAGTGGGGCCACAATGTAATCCTAGCCGACCTAATAATAATAATTTAAGGGCACAATAATAACAATATGGGGGTTACAAGGGTACAATAATAACAATAAGGGGGTTACACTAACAATAGTAAGGGACTATACTAGTAATATAGGGACCTAACATGCCCCTCTCATTCAAAAAAGTGTTGTCCTCAACGCTTGAGTAGCTCTGGGTGCTTCTGTATAAAATTCTCATCCTCTCATGTAGAATCTTCAGTGGGTAAGTTCTTCCACTTGATGAGATACTCTGAAATTGATCGATTCCGTAGTTGTCAAGTTCTTGTTTCCGTGACTTCTTCAAGTTCCAATATGATTTTTCCTTCCTCATCAAGTTCTAGAAATATTGTTTGAACTGGAAGATTTTCACCTATAACCTTCTTTAAGCATGAAACATGGAAAATTGGATGCACTCGTGAAGAAGCATGAAGCTCCAATTTATATGCCATAGTACCAATTTTTTGCAACACCTTGTAAGGACCATAGTACTTTGGTGATAATTTATTATCCTTCTGAGCTTGCTTGAGGGACATTTTTTGGTATGGTTGTAGCCATAAAAATACCCAGTCTTCTACATCAAAACTTCTCTCACTGCGATGTTGATTTGCCTATTGTTTCATTCGATTTTGTGCCAAATTCAGGTTGTCCTTTAAGAGTTGGAGAACTTCTTGTTGATGCTCGATGTGATCTTCCACTGCTTGAACCTTTGAATTTTCTCTTAAAGATGATGTGATGGATGGTGGATGATATCCATAAGTGCCATAAATGGGGTCATTTTTGCTGCAGTATGGAAGGAAGTGTTATACCACCATTCAGCTAGAGGTAACCACTTGACCCATTGTGTTTGTTTATCAGATACAAAACAATGAAGATATCCTTCCAAACATTTATTTACTATCTCGGTTTGACCATCAGATTGAGGATGATAAGATGAGCTATGAGCTAATTGAGTACCCAAACAAGAAAATAACTCCGTCCAAAAATTTCCAGTAAAAATGGGATCTCTGTCACTCACAATAACCCTTGGGTTTTCATGTAGCTTTTGAATTGTGTCCATAAATGTAGTAGCAACTGTACTTGCTTTAAATGGATGAGATAATGCACAAAAGTGTGCATACTTGGTAATTCTATCAACTACCACCATGATGACACTCTTTCCTTCGGACTTAGGTAAACCTGTGATAAAATCCATTGAAATCTCCTCCCAACGTTGACTTGGAATTGATAAAGGTTGTAGAAGTCCTGGGGTCTTAATTGTTTCCACTTTATTCTGCTGGCAAACCAAACATTCCGCCACAAACTTTCGAATATCAGATTTAAGGCCATCCCAAAAAAATTCTTTCTTCACCCTGTGGTAAGTTTTTAAAAATCCTGAGTGTCTTCCTAAAGGAGAAGTGTGCAATTCCAGAAGAATCTTTTGTTTTAGTTGGGAATTCTTACAAAGATATAAGCGATCTTTGTACCATAAGGAATCATTTTTCCAACTAAATGTATCAGATGTAATAGGATCTTGCTACAACTTTTGAATGAGTGTCCATACATCTTTGTCCTTCTTCCATTCATCTCTTGCTTCGGTTATCCAATCTGGTTGGATAATAGAAATGGCACAAAGCAATGCTTCCACCTCTTCATTATTTCTTGAGAGTGCATCTGCAACAACATTAATCTTTCCTTTTTTGTAGATTATTTGAAAGTCATAACCCAACATCTTTGTGACCCATTTTTGCTACTCTTACGAAGATAGTCTTTGTTCCAAAAAGTGTTTAAGACTATCATGATCAGTTTTTACCTTGAAGTGTCTTCCCATTAGGTAAGTTCTCCATTTCTTTAGTGCATGCAGTATTGCTAACATTTCCTTCTCATAAATAGGTTTCTGTAAATACTTTCCTTTGATTGGACGACTTTTAAAAGCAATGGGTCTTCCTTCCTGCATTAAAACTGCACCAATTCCATTTCCTGAGGCATCACATTCCACAATAAAGGTTTTTGTGAAGTCTGGCGTAGCTAAGACCGGTGCTAGGCACATTGCCTCTTTAAGATGTTCAAAGACCTTAGTTGCTTCAGGAGTCCATGAAAATGCATCTTTCTTCAATAATGTTGTTAGAGGTGTTGCTATTCTCCCATAATTCTTAACAAACTTGCGATAATACCCTGTTAAACCGAGAAATCCTCGCAACTGCTTTATAGTTGTGGGGACTTTCCATTCCTTAATGGCTTTAATTTTGTTAGGGTCTACCTTAACACCCTTGTGAGATACAATATGACCCAGATATTCCACCTCTTGTACTCCAAAGAAACATTTGGATGTTTTTGCGTATAATTGTTTCTCCTGTAATAGTTTGAGCACCCTGTCAAAATTTTGAACATGATCCTTCCAAGACGTGCTGTATATTAGTATATCATCAAAAAATACTAGAACAAATTTTCCAAGGAACAGTTTGAAAATGGAATTCATCAACCCTTGAAATTTAGAAGGTGCCTTGGTAAGGGCAAAAGGCATGACCAAAAATTCATAATGATTCTCATGAGTTTGAAATGTTTTTTTTCAGAATATCTTCAGTCTTCATTCTAATTTGATGATACCTTGAACGAAGATCCAATTTGGTAAAATAAATTGCTCCATGTAATTCATCCAATAATTCATCAATCACAAGAATGGGAAATTTATCTTTAATGGTGAGCTTATTGAGCTCCCTATAATCCGGACACATTCGCCATGATCCATCCTTCTTGTGTACCAATATTACAGGAGCAGAGAAAGAACTTTGACTAGGTTGAATTATACCTGCCTCTAACATTTCTGCAATCATACGTTCAATTTCGCTCTTTTGGGCATAAGGATATCTATAAGGCCTGATGTTTGGAGGAACACTTCCTGGAATCAAATGAATAGCATGATCATGATCATGAATAGGTGGGAGTCCTTTGGGAGTTTCAAACACCTTGGAATGATTGTCCAGGACTTGTTGGAGATCTGCAGAAATAGATGATTTTGATGTTGGAACTTCTAGTGAGCATAATTGTGCAATTACGCCTCGCTGTTCTTTCTTTAGAAGCTTTATCATGACATTAGAGCTTATTATCCTTCCTGGCTTCCCCGCAATACCCCGTAATTCGACTTCCTTTCCTTCTGAAAAAAATTTCAAGAAAAGTTCTTGAAAATTAAAAGCTACCGTCCCCAAAGATTGTAACCATTGTACTCCTAGTACAACATCAGCACCTCCCATAGGAATGGCAAGCATTGGACTAATAAATACATATTCTCCCATGGTTAGCTTGATATTATGGTATTTTCCAGAGCAATTTATAGTTCCTCCATTTGCAACCATCACTTGACATTCTGGTGCTGGGTATAGGAAACAATTCAATTCCTTGGCTACCTTACAATGAATAAAATTATGGGTACTACTTGAATCAATCAACACTATTACCTTTTTCTTCTTGATATGTCCTTCTATCTTGAGAGTTTAAGGAGTGGTAATTCCTGCCAATGCATTACATGATATGGTCAGACTCATTTCTTCCGCTTCTTGGGTTGGTTCTTGGTGTATATCCTCTTCTTGTTCATTTTCTTCTTCCTCTTCACAATCTATGTAAAATAATTTATTCTCAGTGCACTTATGACCTTTAGTTTATTTTCTATCACAACTGTGGCAAAGACCTTTTGCTCTTTTTTATTCCAATTATTGTGGTGTCAACCTTGTAGGTTGTGGAAATATAGGAGTAGCAACACTTCCCTCTTTATAGAAGTGAGTGGTAGGTTTCCTTGTTGCCATAATTTTACATTCAATTTTTCTTGCCAACCTGAATGCCTTCTCCAATGAATTAGGTTCCAAAATGCGAACTTCATGTTGGATGTTATTCTTTAAATTAACTATGAAGAGATAAATCATGTGTTCCTTTGGAATATCAGTTACCCTTATATTCAATTTTTGGAAGTCCTCAATGTGCTACCCCATTAAACCCTTTTGTTTGAGATTTATCAATTGGCTAAAGAAGGTGTTGCTCTTTGTATCCTCATAATGTGCTATCATTTCCTCCATAAAAATTGAACAAGTGACAATTTTTTTACGGGAGCAAAGCCATCGATACGATACAAATGTATTTTTTTCTAAATGTAAAGTTTCAATGCGTACCTTTTGTGTGTTTTGCACATTATGGAGATCAAAATATTGCTTCATCTGTAGTATCCATGTTACAGGATCCTTTCCATCAAAATTCCTCATATCCATTTTTGGAATATGGTGGTTCTTCCCGCCAACATTAGATTTTATCAAATCACGATCAAAATTTATTTTATTCTCATAATGAGTTTCCTCTACTATATTTTCACCATTAGGAAACATTTCTTGTATCAACTTTGTCAAGCCTTCCATGTCTGCTTTTAGATCGTTCTTCATGTTTTCCATTTTCTCATCGATCTTAGCTTCTATGTCATCCATATTAGATTCCACACCTTTCTTAACACCATCCATCTTAGTTTCCATGCCTTTCTTCAAAACTTCCATGTCATTTTTTTTTTCTCTTTGCGAGAGCGAAATTTGTTGCACTTTCTCTTGTAACTTTGATATGTCATGTTGCCATTCTTTGTCTTCATGAGTCATAGTAGAGATTTATAAAGGCTTAATGGGTGTTGAATTATTTTTAGGGGCAATTTTAGAATCCAATACTAATATCTATTCTACAATATTCCCTTGGAATCAATTCAACTTGATTCTTCAAACAAGACTTATGCAATTTGGAAAAAAAAATACACACCTTTTACTTGCTTTTGAGGAGCTCGATATTGAAATTGAATTATCTCTATAATTGCGGATCCTCAATATCTGAAATTCAGCCCTGTAGTAGCCCTCTGAAGCTTCTTTCAAATGCCATAGTTTTGATCTAATTTGGATTCTTCAAGACAAAGTTATGTCCAATCTCCCACAATGACCCAATTTTGGACTAGTTCAGTAGAGCGAACTTGTACGACTTTCCACGTGTCATTGTTTCCTCCTTTGGCTCTAAAATTGATAGATAAAAAACTAAAGTCTGTCCACTTGCAGCCATTTTTTACAACATTCCAATCCGATGCTCAGAGAGAGAGCTATGAAAATTTTCCCATGATCACCTCTTTGAGATGAAATTCAGAAGCCTAAAAAAGCCCTAACTTCCACAGATCATATCTCCAAAAACATTCGAACCAATATCAGAAATTTTTTGATGATGTTCCTTGGGATTGTGGCTTCGTACTTGAAAAATTTCAGCTTCTTAACCTTTGTAGAGAAAAATTTATTAAGAAAATACCACGATGACCTGTTTAGGTTAAATTTAGGAACCTGCAACATGACCTAACGTGCATAGATCATATCTCCAAAAATATTGTGAACCAAGATGTGAAATTTTTTGACGATGTTCCTCAGGATTTTTTCTTCACACTCTAAACATTTCAGATTCTGAACCTTCGTAGAAATAAAGTTATAGCGAAAATTCCACGCTGACCTGTTTAGAGCAGCGAAACCCTAAAATCTACAACCTCTGATACCAAATGTTGTGAAACCAGCTCCAAAAGGAGAAGAAAAGAGATATCAATGCCTTATAAATAAGCCATTTCGAGGGGGAAACCTCCAATACATTACATGAATGAACAATTCTTGGATGATTCAAATTACAAAACGTCCTTTCTATATATAGGAGTTCATGGGGCCAGAATGTAATCCTAGTGGGGCCATAATGTAATCCTAGCCGACCTAACAATAATAATTTAAGGGCACAATAATAACAATATGGGGGTTACAAGGGTACAATAATAAAAATAAAGGGGTTACACTAACAATAATAAGGGACTATACTAGTAATATGGGGAACTAACAGGAACTCCCAAATTTTCAATGTATAGCTTAATCAATGTGTTGAACAATAAATAAATGATTTTAAAGAGGCTATATTCTTCCTCATTTTGAAAGTCATCATTGCACAAAATCACAAATAAATATTAAATTAGGATACTTTATGTTGGCTCGAGGGGTCCTGACCCAGGTTTAGAGGTTAAGGTTTGCCAACAAACCCCTATACTACTGGCTCTTTCGGCACTGACTTGCTTGCGTAGGCCAAAGTCTCACCCAAAGTAGTATGAGAGGGTGCTGGAAACAAGTTTCCACACAATGAGAGAGAGTAGGTAAGAAGATCTGCGTTCCCAGCTTATCAAGCTTTGCATTTAATAGATCTATTCATAGGCTTATAACACAAAGCTCAGATCTAATAATTACCTTTGCATCCACGTGCGTAATACCAATCTATCAGCACAACAACTATAATCACAACAATTAAGAGATCATAGATTCATATAACAGAAACAAAGATACTTTCGCATCTTAATCATACAACCCAAGTTCACATAAATCATAACATAACAGACTTAGATCACATCAGATATCAACAATACTTCACATATATATTAATACCAGAATCTTCATACAATCCCCAAATACTGCCTACGCACACAGCCAGCAGGGTCCGCACACAACAAGACTGAGGAGCTCCATGCACACAGCCAGCAGGACTCCTTCCCAAAAACCCAACCACGGATCTAACAATTCGTGCTTATCATCAATCTCTATTCTTTCCTACCTATGACTAAAAAAGGTTCATCTATTTATACCAATTTAGTGTACACATCCAATGGTCCAAAAACCATGGTTTGCGGACTCTTAGTCTACCCTTGACCCGTTACAATGCATTAGGGGCTTTGACCCACCCCAAAACCCCTGCGTTAGACTAAATATTACAAAAATATACAAAAATAGACAAAATTCACAGCTTTTTAGGAGACCCTGTTCAAACACTTTCATAGACATAAAATTAAATATTAGGTGGGGAAATGAATAGGGTAAATGTTGAAAATTAAATCCTAGATGGAGAAATGGCTAGGGTAAATGTTAAAGACCATTTGAAACCCAAATATATAATTGTTGATATCAGAGGGTGTGTTAGGGCCCTATATTACTAGTGTAGTCCCTTATTGTTGTTAGTGTAGCCCCCTTATTTTTATTTTTGTACCCCTATAGACCCCATATTGTTATTATTGTGCCCCATAATATCCCACTATTGTTATTGTTGTGCCCTTACATTATTATTGTTAGGTAGGCTAGGATTATATTGTGACCCCATGGACTCCTATATATAGAAAGGAGTTTTTGTCATTTGAATAATCCAAGAATTGTTCATTTATGTACTGTAAAGGAGGTTTCCCCCTTGGAGAGGCTTATTTATAAGTCATTGATGTCTCTTTTCTTCTAATTTGTGAGCTGGTTTCATAACATTTGGTATCAGAACTTTGGATTCTAGGGTTTCACTGCTTCAAACAGGTCATCTTGGAATTTTTTCTATAACTTTTTTTCTACGAAGGTTCTTAAGCTAAAAAAACCCAATTTCTTTGAAAAATAGAGGAAATTTGTGGAAATTTTTCAAATCTTGGTTCACAATATGTTCAGAGATATGATCTGTGGAAGAAAGGGTTTTTGCAGGCTCTCGAATTTCATCTCAAGGAGGTGGCCTTGGGAAAACCGTCATAACTCTCTCTTTGAGCATCAGATTGGAATTATGTAAAAAGTGGATGAAAGTAAAAGGATTTTAGTTTCTCGTATATCAATTTCAGAGTCGAAGGATGAAACAGTGACACATGGCATGCTGTACAAGTTAGCTCTATTGAACTAATCCATCATTAGGTCATTGTGGGAGATGGGGCATAACTTTTCCTTGAAGAATCCAAATCAGGTCAGACCTATGGCATTGGAAATAAGATTCAGAGGAATACTAAAGGACTAAAGATAAAATATTGGGGATCAAAAATTAAAAAGATACATCAGTTTCAATATAGAGCTCGTCAAAAGAAATAAAAATGTGTGTATTTGTTTTTAAAATTGCATAAGTCTTGTTTGAAAAATTAGTTTGAAATGATTCCAAGGGCATAGATATTAGTATTGGGTTCTAAAATTCCTCCTAAAAATAATTCAACACCCATTAAGCCCTCAAAAGGCTCTACTATGACTCATGAAGAGGAAGAAGTGCAACATTATATATCAAAATTACAAGACCAAATGCAACAAATTTCTCTCTCGCAAAGAGTAACAAAAAATGAAATGGATGGTTTGAAGAAAGGCGTGGAAGCTAAGATGGATGGTTTGAATAAATTCATGGAAGCTAAGATGGATGGTTTGAAAAATGGCATGGAAGATAAGATGGATGGCGTGGAAGCTAAGATGGATGGTTTGAAGAATGGCATGGAAGCTAAGATGGATGGTGTGGAAGCTATGATGGATTGTATATGAGGCAACATAAAATATTTGTTGAAATACATGGAAGGTTTGGAAAAGTTTCTAGAAGAAAAGCTTCCTAATGGCGAAAAGGTAGTAGAGGAAACTCATGATGAGAACAAAGGAAATGTTAATCATGATTACATAGACTCTAATGTTGGATTTAAGACCCACCATATTCCAAAGATAAATATGAGGAAGTTTGATGGAAAGGATCACATGGAATATTTGAAGAAAGACATGGAAGGTTTGACAAAGTTGCTACAAGAAAAGCTTCCTCATGGAGAAAAAGTAGTAGAGGAAACTCATGATGAGAACAAAAGAAATGTTAATCATGATTCATAGACTCTAATGTGGGATTTAAGACCCACCATATTCCAAATATAGATATGAGGAAGTTTGAGGGCAAGGATCCGATAACTTGGATACTACAAATGGAGCAATAATTTGAGCTCCATAATAAGCAAAACACACAAAAGGTATGAATTGAAACTTTATATCTAGGACAAAATCAGTTTGTATGGTATCGATGGATTTGTTCTCATAAATCACTAGTCACTGT